>CM035846.1:265340962-265635962 GCA_020510985.1 Pholidichthys leucotaenia | reverse complement strand
GGACTTTGATTTCCAAATCAAACGCAAAATTTACTTTTATCTGAACAAAGGTCATCTGCTGGTCTTTGTCCATTGTGTTTTATCAAGACCAAAGTCAGCACAGTCGTCTACCAGAAAATTTTAGAGCACTTCATGCTTCCCTGAGCTGACAAGCTTTATGGAAAAGCTGATTTCATTTCTCAGCAGGATTTGGCACCCCCCAACGAAGTCAAAAGTATTAAAACCTGGTTTAATTACCATGGCATCACTGTGTTTGATTGGCCAGCAAACTCTCCTGACCTAAAGCCCATAAAGAATCTATGGAGTATTGTCAAGAGGAAGATAAGAGACACCAGACCCAACAATGCAGACAAACTGAAGGTCACTATCAAAGCAACCTGGGCCTCCATAACACCTCAGCAGTGCCACAGGCTGATCACCTCCATGCTATGCCACACTGATACTGTAATGAATCCAAAAGGAGCCCTGACCAAGTATTGAGTGTGTACATGGACATACTTTTCAGTCGGCCAACACTTCCATTAAAAAACTATTTTTTAAAATTAATTTTACGTAATATTCTAATTTTTTTGAGAAACTGAATTTGGGGTTTTCATGGTTTCTAAGCCATAATCATCAAAATTAAAATAAATAAACACTTGAAATATATCACTATCTGTGTAATGAATCTATATACTATATGGGTTTCACTTTCTGAAATGAGTGACCAAAAATATTGAACTTTTTCACAATATTCTAATTTTTTGAGATATACCTGTAAAGGAAGACTAATGGCGTGAGACTGCCTCTTTGACGCTCCTCCTCTAGCCAATACACCAGCCAGTATCCCTGCTAAGTTAGCATATACTGTAGCTACATTCTGTATGTGCCATGTGCTACTAGTTTGCTGTTAATAAAACCATCATTCAGTGCCAGCCACCGCCTCCGCTGTTCCTAACTTCCAGACATAACAATAATGTTTTGAGTTTTTCAGGGGGTGGGGGCGGATAAATGTTAGGTATTCCCCATACTAACAAATATGCAGCATGGATGCGACGTCGAACTAGAGTTAGCTTGTTGTTAGCTTACACTGTGACACGTGTACCTTTGTTGTCTTTGTAATAAAGTTCGGGTTCAGTACAACTCCTGCCTCTGCTACCCTGCTTTCCAGACATAACACTTCCCATCTTTCATAAACTCTCTCAACCCTCTCTGAAAATATCTGGTAAGTTTCTGCATTTTATAATGTTTTTTTAAAAAATTGATTGTCACTAATGGACCATATTTCAAATAGAAACTGATTCTCTTCTTGCTGAGTGCTACTGCAACTCATTTCACATTTCTCCTCCTTTTGTCTGCTGTAGCTACCTGTGTTTGGTTTGAAGTCTGAACCTTTCTGAAAATTGCTTTCACACGCTAAACAATCTGGACCAAGGTTTACTTTGAGTCGGACTGAGACAGCCTCTTTTTGCCAGACCAAATTTTGGCTCTTTGGTATGGACTGTGACTTTGGGGAGGCTTCACACCTAAAATTTTGGTCCAGGTCAAACCGAAAAGTCTGAAAGTTTGGACATATAGGTTGGGTATGAAAGCCCCCTTGATGCATCATGTAGTAGGCATGCTAGAAACAAGTCAGATAATACTAGACTAGTAGAAAGTCAGTAGTGATGGGATCCCCAGTTCACTAAAATGTACTGAGTCGCTTCTGGGTTGTTCACTAAAAAGATTCATTCGAAATATTTGTTAAGCAGATCACTCAGTACTGTACTGGTGCTCCAACTGCCTACTACTTACTGAACTGAAAAATGCGGCTGAATGGAGTGGGCAGGGTTCCTTCGCTGTTCCCCAGTACCTTCACTGGGAGGCTGCTCAGATGACTGCAGCATTGAAGATGTGCATCTGTGTTCATCTGGCTATGTAAATATAACTATCTCATTACCTAATAAAGGCTTATCTTGTCTTATCTTATCTTATTGTAGGAGCAATTAGTTATAAGTGTGATAAGGTACAAGGATAATTTAATTTATACATAGAGGCATGTGTGTGGAAATGGAGGTTTACTTTGTGACCACAAACACAAACAAGAGGAAAACAACTCATAGGGCACCAGTCCAAACTTGGACAATTTATCAATAACTAATCATTGTACCTTTCATTAACCAGTCTCAATATTCGCGAATTCTTCTGCCTTGACCCAGGAAATCAAACACAAAAGAAATCAAGCAGAAACTTCTATATACTGTTAATAGTTTTAATGATCAAAGTTAAGTAACATTACATTCAATTGATTTGTAAGCAGGTGAAATGATCAACAAGTATCATATTAACTGGTAATGGATTCCTGAGCATAAAGTCTATAGTTAAACCTTTGTGGAAACAAGAGAAACCAGATTTTGAATTTGTAACTGTAATCCAAGTGGGAAACTGTGACCTAACTGTAACAAAAATATGCATAAAATTGGATGCAATTTTATGGAGAAAACAATAAAAGCTGATTATATGAAAAAGGAAACTCTGAGTTTCTCTACAAAAAAATGGAGGTTATAAGATAAGACAAGCCTTCATTAGTCCCACAATGGGGAAATTCCAGGATTACAACAGCACAGGAATAGCAACACTCAAAGCAATAATTTAGAAGATAAGAAAATAAGAGCAGTGAATATACATATGTACACATAAATAGGGAATGATTTGTATCATAGTCAGCGCTGTGATAGCTTCTTGTGTGAAGAACCCTGCTAAGGTCCGCTCTTCTGGTGATGACAAGATCTAGCTGGTGCCAGTGACAGGACCGAGGGTGTCTCTAACACACTTTCCACAGCTCTTTACACTTGAAGTAGGAGTGTGTAATGCAGAGGCCGTGATGACAAGAGAATTCCAACAGCCTCTGTCCACTCTCGTTCATCCTGCCTATGCCAAAGTGGCCACGATAGGATGGCCACACTTGCTAGTCTGCTCCGAAACGAGCGTTGAAGTCATCTAGCAAAACTAAGCCTTCAGAGCAGGTGATTTTAGATAGCACTTCCTCTACAGCCTCGTACAACTGATCTTTGGCTTCTGGGGTGGACGTGAGGATAGGGGCATACACAGAAAGGATGTTCACAAAGCCCGACGATGTCTTCATGCGGAGGACAAAGATTCTTTTGGACCCTCCTGTAGGGGTTTCTGTGGTGGCGATCAGTGAGTTCCTCACTGCAGAACCTACACCATGCTGCCTGGACTCATCCTGGGACAGGCCCTGCCAATAAAAGGTGTAGTCTGATTCTCTAAGAGAGCCGCTGTCAGCCAGGCAGGTTTCCTGAAGGCAGGCAACATCGATGTTAAGTCATGCCAGTTCCTTATTGATGATTGCGGTCTTGCAAGAGTTGTCCATTTGTTGGAGATCAGCCATAAGTCCGGGGCACATGGTGTGAATGTTCCAGCTTGCAAATCGAAGCGCCGGAGTTTTCGTATGTTTTTTCTTTTGACTGCCTGGTGCAGATTGATGCTTGCTTGTCGGGACAGACCCCTAAGCTCTACGAGCCCAATAGAGCAGGCAAGCCATGGCGGCACCTTACTGGCTGGGGGCTGCCCAGCTTGAGGTGGGCGGTAGTTGCCCAATGAAGCTGCCAAGGCTTCTCCCACCATCGGACATGACCCCTGGCACTCCTCCCTATGCCAATCGGATGGAGCTTATAACTGGTAACTGCCTCGTCCCGTGTTGTGCCTGAATCTCGCAACGCCACTGGAATGGCCTCTCTAGTTTGCGCTAAAAAGCCTGGGCGGGGTAGTATGGAGCCACTGGGCTGCCCATACATCAGTGTCCCCCTCTCGATGTCACTGGCTGAGTCCAAGGAAAGGATGATCCAATACATTTGGGGACCAGTTCCACTGCAAGAGTTGCCGGAAGTAGTGCTGAGCATCTGCCAACTGCCTTAGGGCTCCACTCCGGATTTATCCTCGAGGTTTACTCCCGAAGCCGTTGCTGTAATCAGGTATAGCCACAAGGCAGCGGAGGTTTGGAATCAGAGTCTACCTTCTCCTAGGTAGTTTGCTGGCCAAGGCTAACGGGCACCTCCTGCCCAGATTTGAAATCAGAGTGGTCCTTCTCCTAGGTGGACTGACACCCAAGTCTGATGGGCCCCACCTACCCAGAGCAACCTGGTTATAGCGCCAGAGACTCGCTGACACCCTCTGTCATTTAATGAAACAGGGTCGGCACCAGAAGCCAGACAGTAGGATTTGGTTAGGAGAGGCTATTGAAGAGACACTGTGCTATGAGTGGGGTATTTCAGTAGAAATGTAGGTGCTCATTTCTGCATTCCACCCCAGTACGTTCTAACCCATTTAGACCCCTAAATGGGTCTAAATGGACGTCCTAATGGACGTCCAGTGCTCTGCACTGTGTGTCTGTGTGTGTGTGTATATATATATATTTTATAGTAATACGTACATATGTATATTAGCTGCTCTTGCTTGCTTGTTTTTTTTTTTTTTTTTTTTTTTTTTTTTTCTTGCCTTCTGATTGTTGCTCTGAGTGTTGCTATCCCTGTGCTGTTGCAATCCTGGAATTTCCCCGTTGTGGGACTAATAAAGGCTTATCTTATCTTATCTTATCTTATCTTAACCCATTTAGATGTCCTAAAAGCAACATAACACTAATGTGTTGGTACTGTTTGTTGGACAGTAAATTGGTTCTTGAACAAAAACTAAACCTCTTTTCCTGCTCTGGTAAAATTTACAGCCATCCCAAACACAAAAACAATCAACTAAAAGAAACATGAAACTACACTTAAGAGGTTAAAACCAAGTACTGTTTGTTTTCCTTGTTTTGATAAAATGTAAGCTAGTAAATGAAAATACGGCATACACCAAGTGCTTATAATAGCTTTGCAAACACAGCAAATGTTTTCAAATGTCTGCATCACAGTGGAAATAAAACAGTCAGACGGCAGGAAACAGCCGTTTCCTCCACTTTCCCTGACTCATGGCGCAGTTACAGCTGATTCATGAAATTTCTTTGCTTTCATCATTTGGACATATTGCTTACATGTGATACTGTTGACACAATGGGTTTGGTCACCTGGTCACCCCCTCCACACACACACACACACACATGTTAAAATTATTACAAGGTTGAAAAGGGACAGAAGGACTGGTGTAACAGTATCTTGGCAGAATCCAAAAAGGCATTAAGAAACAACAACAACAATGTGAAACTAAAGTTATCTTGGAGCTTTAAAAGACAGGATGGCAGGGTGACATGTAGATACACTGTTCTACAAATGCGCTGTAATTAAAGCAGCACAATGTAGGCTTTCCATCTTAAAGGGGTCATTGATTACACTTTTTCAGCATTTTAACAGCTCGTGTCTTAATGAAGTGTTTGTGACATATTTTGTTAACATTTTCTTTAATTTTTTAAATTACTGAATTTTTTTTTTGCATTTTCCCTGGCTTCCTTGAAACGCTCTGATTTAAGGCCCATCACTTTTAGAAATATCAATTAAAAATTAAAAATTAAATTAATTTTTAATTTTTAATTGATATCACATCAATTTTAGAAATATCCTTCACCTATTCAACTCCACCTTCCCACTTAAGTCAGTTACCCATTAGCTGACTAGCTTCTAGCCTTTAGCCTCCTTCTAGCTTGGATGAGCAGCACTGGTTTGCTGATCCACAATCAATGGTGTATCTCGCGTCTCTCCGGGCCATCTCCCAATAATTTTGTTGTGATTTAAACAACAAATCACTAGCACTACGTGCCGATCGTCGCAACCGACCTGGCCTTAACCCTAACCCTCGATAGCTGCAGCCCGACTTGTAATAATAATAATAATAATAATAATAATAATAATGCATCAGATTTATATAGTGCTTTATCATAGACACTCAAAGACGCTTTACAAGTAGATACATTATTCATTCACTCCAGACAGACAATGGTAGTGACAAGCTACTATTGTAGCCACAGCTGCCCTGCGGCAGGCTGATGGAAACGTAGCTGCCAATCCGCGCCAATGGCCTCTCCGGCCACCACCGAACATTTTTATACACATTCATACCCAGTGTTATGGACACTGGAGGCAAGGTGGGTAAAGTGTCTTGCCCAGGGACACAACGGCATGATTTCTGGGGAGAGCGAGATTCGAACCGCCAACCATCCAGTTATTGGACGACCCGCTCTACCTCCTGAGCCACTGCCATCCCAATGCATTCTTTTTAGTTTGATTTAATTATTTTGGCCTTTCTTGTGTCCCGTTTGGTCCCATTCATTGTTGGTGATGGGATTAGGACGTGACATCAACTTTTCTTGGTCAGATTTTGTCATACTGAGAGATGCTGGTGTAGTGTTGTGAATACCGTGTCGGTCAGCATAGGATGCTTTGTTGGGGCTTTGCAAGAGCTCCATTTAATATCTGTGAAGTTAAAGACTTGGGGTCCTAGAAGTATAGGTGTGTGTCTGTTCATTAGTAATTTGCCCCTCGCCCATGAATCGCTACTGTCATGTCCTGTCTCACATTCACCAATTTATCACTGCACCTGAGGCAGAAGACGCACCTGCCTCTGCTTGTCAGCCAGCGTACTTAAGGAAGCTCTCTCCGCACATTCAACGCTGGCTTGTCTGGGTATAGTGCCCTTCAAGGGACAAGCAAGAATCGTTTGACAAGCGTAGAAACATTATCTAATCTTGTTTCTCTTCTTTTCTCAGGTTGCTGCCACCGTGCAGGTGTGTCTCTGGGACTGCGCATGCTCTCCTGCCACATCTCCACTTCTCCTCGGCTTTCAACCTCCACCCGGTCAGGCACCACCAGCTCATCCCCCTCACCCTACTGGTTCGTCTATTCCCTGCTGGAGTCCTGCTGGTTCTTCCCTGGAACCCAAGTAAGTGGCAATTTGGCTCGCCCATTTCCCTTTACTCCGTTCCTCCACTCACAGCTCTTGTCTTCTCTCCGGAAGTTGATTCCTCTGGCAAGTGACGGTTTCCTTAGCTGTGCGTTTATTTTGCAATTCAGTAAAAATCTCAAACGTGCCTCCTCGTGTGGTTGACCTCCTGTGCTGTTGTCTCATGCACGTGAACTGTCAGCTGATTAATCATGACAGAACGAGCCAGCCCGGGCAGCAGCTCAGCCGGTGCATCGGCACCGGAGCTCACAGCCATGGATCGCTTAGCAGCGACTGAACACCAGCTGGCCGTATTAACCCAGCAAATTCAGACTATGATGCGGCTTTGGCCCAGTGTGCCTCCCCAGGCTCCTCCTCCTCAGTCTGCTCTCAGCTGCTACGGTGCGCCATACCACCTCTGTTCCCACGCCTGCCCCGTACTCGGGGGAGGTGGGGAAATGCAAGGGATTTCTTATTCAGATCCGTAAGCATTTGGAGCAGGTCAGGGAGGAGTACCCAGGGGACGTGGCAAAAATACAGTTTTTCACCTTGTTGCTCAAAGACCGAGCCCTTGAGTGGGTATGATCCACAATAGATAACCCTAAGGGCCGGCAATTCACGTTTGAACAATTCGTGGATGCTTTCTCTCGAGCGTTTGGCCGTATGGAGAGTCAGCTCCACCAGGGGACTCGGCCAGCAGCCGAGTACTCAGTGGAGTTCCGGGTTGAAGTGGCTGACTCGGAGTGGAACGAGGTTGCTTTATGCAGCGCGTTCCTCCATGGGTTAAATGCTCATCTCCGTGACGATCTGGCGGTTTACCCTGTCCCCGAAACTCTCAACGGTCTCATAGATCAGGCTGTAGGGTTGGACAACTGGTACTGTGAGCGCACGAAGGAGTGTGAGTCCTCGTCTTTTCCGTGCACCGAGCGCGTGTCCGCCATGGTTGCTAACACTGGTGGTGCCAGTTCTCTGCCCGAGCCAATGGAGCTCTCTCGGCATTTGACTGATGATGAGCGCCGGCAAAGGCGAAGGGCTGGCGTGTGCGCATACTGAGGTTCGCTGAACCACAGTCTGGATGAATGCCGCCAGTGGCCAAAAGACACAGCCCGTCAGTAACCATGGGGGGTCTGGCGGGTGGGACCAAAACTACTCTCCCTGTAAATTTTTCAATCTCAGCCCTTGTGCAATTGTGGGAGTCGAGAGGAGGACTATGGTGTTGATTGATTCCGGGTCTGAGGGTAATTTCGTCTCTGCCCACTTCGTGCGGCAGGTGGGTATTCCCACATGCAAATTGTCCCACAATCAGAGAATTACCACCATATCTGGCCGGGAGGTCACAGTAGTCCCCGAAAGCACAGCGCCGATCTCCATCCTCCTTTCTGGGAACCACTGGGAGGAAGTCACGTTCCTGGTTCTTCCTATTTCATCTTCCCCAGTGGTTCTTGGCTACCCTTGGCTCTGGCGGCACAATCCGATTATTAATTGGGGACAGAATACTATCTCCTCCTGGAGCCCTTTTTGTTTGGCTAATTGCATGCATTCAGAGGAGTGTTCCCCATCTCTGTCTGTCTCCTGCCCTCTGGTCGAGCCGCTGGACCTCAGCCTCATGCCCCGGGCATACCACGATTTGGGGGAGGTCTTTAGCAAATCGAGGGCGTTGTCGCTACCGCCTCATCACTCCTACGATTGTGCTATAGACCTCATTCCGGGGCTGAAGCTGCCGTCCAGTAGGCTATATAGCATTTCTGGTCCGGAGAGGGAGGCGATGGAGAAATACATTAAAGTATCGCTGAACACTGGCCTTATTTGGCGATCTTCGGCTCTGCTTGGAGCCGGGTTCTTCTTCATTGGAAAGAAGGATGGCTTGTTGCACCCGTGCATCGACTATCGGGAGCTCAACGCAATTACCACCAAAGACAAGTATCCTCTGCCTTTGATAAATTCCGCGTTTGAGCTCCTTCAGCACTCACGGGTGTTTACCAAGTTAGACTTAAGGAACGCATACCATTTGATCCGTATTCGTGAAGGAGACGAATGGAAGATGACATTTAAAACTCATCAGGGACTGACATAATGTCTGGCCCAGGAGACACGCACACAGACTCAGGATAGATTTAACAGCTTTATTCAACAAGCAGGTGTGTCTGAATGGATGTATGCGGTATGTGTATGTGTTGGGGGTGAACGCCGGTGTGCAGGAAGCAGAGCAGCGCGCCGTACAGCCGGACAACCCTATGGAGAGAGAGCAGAGGACAAGGGGTAAAAGGCACCACACCTAGACAGGGATATGAGTCTGTGTGACTCTTACTTGTGAATGCAGGTGGCTGGCGTTGGCAAGGGAGAAGCCCGGAAGACAGCGTCCTGCTGAGCCTGCGTTGATGGTGGGGATTGGTAGGCGATGACGGGGAGATCCGCCGCCGAGGAATCCACCTGTGCACAGGGGTGAAGAGCTTGGAGAAAGGTAAGGAATGCTTACGTTTGGTTGAGGTTCTGCTGGTGATCATAGGTTGATGCACGAGCTACAAGATGCCAATGCGAACAGACAGCTCCAGACCGCAGCACCGGGCTGAGTGAGCTAAATAGCCCGCTGCTGACGAGGCGCAGGTGTGCGCGCAGCTGAAGCCGCTGATGAGCGGCGAGTCGTGACAGGGACAGTTCGAATATCTGGTGATGCCATTCGGGCTCACCAACGCCCCCGCCGTCTTTCAGCAGTTAATTAATGATGTCCTTCACGATATGCTCTATCAATTCGTCTTTGTCTACTTGGATGGTATTTTGATTTTCTCCCGTTCACCAGAGGAACATGAAGCCCATGTCAGGGCCGTCCTACAATGGCTCTTGGAGAACCAGCTCTACATCAAGGCCGAGAAGTGTGAGTTCTCCACAACATCAACCACCTTCTTGGGCTTCATAGTGGCTGAAGGGTGACTGATTGCCGACCCTGCCAAGGTGAGGGCAGTGCTCGATTGGCCAACTCCCCACTCCCGTAAGGAGCTTCAACGCTTCCTTGGGTTTGCGAATTTCTATCGCCGGTTCATCAGGAACTACAGCGGGGTGGCACTGCCCTTGACGCAGCTGACCTCCATTAAGGTCCCCTTTTGCTGGACCGAGGCAGCTTAACAGGCATTTGTGAAATTAAAGTGCCTGTTCACGGAAACACCAATCTTGTCTCAGGTCGACACACAGCTCCAGTTCGTCCTCGAGGTGGACACATTTGATCTGGGGGTAGACGATGTAGTGTCGCAGCGCACACACCCCGATCAGAAGCTCCGCCGTGGGCGTAGTTCTCTTGTCGGCTTACGCCAGCCAAGAGGAATTGCAATGTAGGGGACAGAGAGCTGCTTGTCATTAAATTGGCATTGGAGGAATGGAGGCACTGGTTAGAGGGGGCTATTCACCCCATTGTTGTGTGGACTGACCACATAAACCTCGAGTATTTGCAGTTGGCCTGCTGACTTAATGCCAGGCAGGCTCGTTGGGCCCTGTTTTTTCAGAGGTTCAACTTTCCATCATGTTCCGGCCTTGCTCTTGGAACACCAAACTGGATGTGCTATCGTGCCAGTTTGATTCTGAGGAGGTAGGGTAGTGCCCCCCCCCCAAACCATCTTACCGCCTTCTTGCATCCTAGGAGCCCTTACTTGGGATTTCAAACAGAGGGTCCGCCAGGCCCAGTCCCAGGAGCCTGTGCCAGTAGGGTGCCCCCGGAACCGTCTGTACGTCCCAGCCACCCTCCGCAGTGATGTCATCCACTGGGGACACACCAGTTGCTTCGCGTGCCATCCTGGTATCTGTCAAACTGTGGACCTCATCCGATGAGTGTTCTGGTGGCCCACGCTGTGGCGGAACGTACGGGAATACGTAAAGGCCTGTCAGACCTGCGTCCGGGGGAAATCGGACTCCTCTCTCCCATCTGGTCTCCTCCATCCCTCCCCACCCTTGGTCGTCCATGGTCACATATTGCTGTGGACTTCATCACCGGACTAACCCCCTCCCGTGGCAAGATGGTGATTCTCACCATTGTGGATCACTTCTCCAAGGCGGTGCATCTGCTTGCTCTCCCGAAGCTCCCTTGGAGATGGCAGTCCTACTCACCGACCACGTTATCCGGATCCACGGCATCCCCATGGACATTGTGTCTGGCCGGGGTCCTCAATTCACGTCCCAGGTCTGGAGGGTCTTTTGCCGGACCCTGGGAACATTGATGAGCTTCTCTTATGGTAACCACCCACAAAGCAAGGGGCAGGCGGAGTGTGCCAACCAGTCCTTGGAGGCTGCCCTGCATTGTGTAGCAGCCAATAACCCTTCATCTTGGAGCACACACCTGACCTGGGTGGAGTATTCAATGAACTCAGCCATCTCCACTGCCACTGGACTCACCCCATTTGAGGCGTCGCTGGGTTACACGCTGCCACTCTTACCCATGGCCGAGAGGGAAGTCGCGGTTCCATCCGTGGGGGTCCATGCTCGTTGCTGCCGGCATGTCTGGAGGTCGACCCGGGCCGCCCTCGCCCGCTCCACGGAATGCACCCGGGCTGCTGCTGACAGGAAGCGGGTCCCTGCCCCCAAGTATGTCATTGGGCAGCAGGTCTGGCTGGCGGCGAACCAGATTTCCCTCAAGGAAAAATCCAAGAAGCTGTCCCCCTGCTTCCTGGGCCCATACACCATTTCACGGGTGGTAAATGACACGTCGGTCCAGCTGAAGTTGCCACCGACCCTGCGGGTGAACCCAGTGTTTCATGTCTCCCACATCAAGCCCCTTTTGGCCAGTCCCCTCTGCTCCCCCCCCAAAACTGCCTCCTCCTCCCCGGATCATCGACGGCCACCCCGCCTACACTGTTCACCGTATCCTAGATATTCGCTGTCGGGGCTGGGGCCTTTAGTATCTGGTGGACTGGGAGGGCTATGGCCTGGAGGAATGTTCCTGGGTCCCTACATCGCTGGTCCTGGACAAAGAGATGCTCCAGGCCTACCACCAAGCTCACCCGGAGAAGCCCTCTGGACTGCCAGGAGGTGCTCCTAGAAGGGGGGGCCCTGTCATGGGCAACGAGAGCTCGCCCCTCCCGTCCTGTCTCACATTCACTAGCTCATCACTGCACCTGAGGCAGAAGACGTACCTGCCCCCACTCGTCAGCCAGCGTACTTAAGGAGGCTCTCTCCGCGCATTCAACGCTGGCTCGTCTGGGTATACTGCTCTGCAACGGACAAGCAAGAATCGTTTGACAAGCGTAAACATGTCGTCTAATCTTGTCTCTCTTCTTTTCTCAGGTTGCTGCCACCGTGCAGGTGTTTCTCTGGGACTGCGCATGCTCTCCTGCCACATTTCCACTTCTCCTCGGCTTTCAACCTCCACCCGGTCAGGCACCACCAGCTCATCCCCCTCAACCTACTGGTTCGTCTATTCCCCGCTGGAATCCTGCTGGTTCTTCCCCGGAACCCAAGTAAGTGGCAATTTGGCTCGCCCATTTCCCTTTACTCCGTTCCTCCACTCACAGCTCTCGTCTTCTCTCCGCAGGTTGATTCCTCTGGCGAGTGACTGTTTCCTTAGCTGTGCGTTTATTTTGCAATTCAATAAAACTCTCAAACATGTTTCCTCATGTGGTTGTCCTCCTGTGCTATTGTATCGTGCACGTGAGCTGTCAGCTGATTAATCATGACAGCTACTGGATGTCAGTCCCTCGCACTGAGGGAAAGGCGTAATGTCACCAGCACTGAAGGCTGTCTGCTGTAATATTCAATTGGCTGTAAGTATTAAGGTTTCCCGATAAACAATTTAAAATGTACATCCGCCAGTTGTTACAAGAGCCCCTCTGGGGTGGAGAAGTGGGGGACCCAATTGCAAGGCGAATCTGATCAATCATAATTTATTAATTAACAGAAAATAATGCAGCTCGTGGGCTGAAACTAAGGTAAAAACATGGCTGACTTCAGACACTAGGTTACAGGACACGGGCAAAACAGGCTACAGATAAACAGGAAAAACAGAAGCGTATGTTAGACGCTAATATGACTCAAGGACGCCACACCGGACACAGACTGAGACCGGTATATATAGACAGGGGAGTAATCAAGACAACACGTGAGAGATGGGAGCAATCAGGGGAATTAGAGACAGAAGGGAGTTGCTATAGGCATGGGAAACATGAGGGGCTGAGACAAAAGGTAAACCATAGACATGAACACAGGACCAGGGAATATGCAACCATGACTAATGAAAATAACAAACAGAGAATCATGCAAAACTAACTTCAAACCCCAGACCATAATAGAGAACATAACATGGTTATGATAATAAATACAGAGAATTCCAAAAACCCAACTGAACTGAGACAGGGGAAACACAGAAAAGCAAAACCACACTTAAAGTGGGAGCATGGTCCCCAACCCATGCTCAGACCCTGACATAGCCCACCTTTAAGGGGTGCATTCCAGACACCCCTAGACATTACCAAAGAAAAGGAAAAAACACCTTCCCAGGGAGGGTGGTGGGGGCACAGGCCAGGCGAGCCGAAACAGACTCTAACCGCCCACCATAGAGTCCAAAACAAAAATGCAGCTTGGGGAATCAAACAAAAGTAAAAACATGGCTAACTTCAGACACTAGGTTATAGGACAAAGGCAAAACAGGCTAGCGATAAACAGGCAAGACAGAAGCGTGTGTTTGATGCCAATATGACTCAAGGATGCCGCACAGGACACAGACTGAAACCGGTATATATGGACAGGGGAGTAATCAAGACAACATGAGACAGGTGGGAGCAATCAGGGGAATTAGCGACAGAAGGGAGTGGCTATAGGCACGGGAAACATGAGGGGCTGAGACAAAAGGTAAACCAGAGACATGAACACAAGACCAGGGAATATGCATCCATGACAAATGATAATAACAACAAACACAGAATCATACAAAACTAACTTCAAACCCCAGACCATAATAGAGAACATAACAAGGCTATGAAAATAAATAATAATAAATACAGAGAATTCCAAAAAAAAACAACTGAACTGAGGCAGGGGAAACACAGAAAAGCAAAACCACATTTAAGGTGGGAGCATGGGTTGGGGACCATGCTCCCACTGACACCAATACCCTGTGTCATTCCACTTTATTAAATATAACTTGTTTTGTGAACACACTTGCCTTGATTTCTTTGCATGTATGGATTACTTGGTTTGTTACTGATATCTGGTGAAAGTCTCAGGTCAATGGCTACATCAGAAATATGTTTAATGAGAAAAATGTTGACGTGTTCAATTCTTATTTTCCCCACTGTATTGTCATGATCATTAACTTCTTTATGCAAAATGGAGGCAAGGAAAAAAGGGCCATGACAAAGACGTTCCACTTTAACAGTTTACTGAACAATTCTTCAGTGCAGGTAAGAACACTCACCAAGCAAGTTGTACAGGCCTCAGTTTTTCTTTTATCAATCAGTCCAAGCTAGCTGTCTGGGGTGTCTCCCGGGCACAGATGGAGGAGGGACTCAACTCGACATCCATACCGGACCTCATTAAACGAACGGGAGGCGAGCGCAGCATCCACAAGGTCCTGGGCAAAGTCCACTGCCTATAGTTCATCAATGGTGGGGCCCCTGGCTACCGATTTGCCTCGGTTAGCGGGGCCCAGACGCGCTGGTGACATTCCCAGGGCACGGTGAAAAACAGATGGGGAAAAAAAGATTTGCAGAAAAACGTCAACTCACAGAGGCTGGTGTCTCACTGGTCACGCCCTTCTGTCACAAAAATGCCCTTTTCAAGGGCGTAAACAGGGACACCAAACGCTCTCTGTCAGTTGGCATATTTATTAAAGTAAAAATACATGAACAAGGAGCACAGGACTAATGGCAAAATGAGAAAATAGAGGTGCCGGAGGAGGGCGGAGCTCATGACCAGGGAAGGCAGCCTGGGGACACCGCGGCTGAGGCACACAAGGGCACTGGGGAGCAAGAGACAAATACAGCCTCAGCCCACCCGGGAAGCAGTGGGGCTCACGGCTGAGGGAAATGGGGAAGAGGACGATACCTGGTCAGAGCTCAACACACTCTCCTCAACGGTGATGGCAGTCAACACTCAGTAACTGAACATCAGAGGAAGTATCAGTAGGGTGCAACAACGGGGAAGGTTGTTGTGCCCCTTAACCTCTTAACTGTGTATGTCGCCAAACTGCGACATAACCCCTAGTGGTCAAGAGTGGTAAAGATTTTTTTTCAAGAAAATATTCAGTTCGGATGTCATAGATTTTCAAGGCTATAACTTGAAAGTGGTAAGAGATAATAGCTTACTGTCAATTAGAAAGATGAAGAATATGATCCAAAGTTTCAGATAAGAGTAAATTTACGCATCTAATTTGCATAATACCACGGCACCCATATCGAATAACATAACTGTCAGTCAAAAGTGGACTTGGACATATTTACCCAAAGAATGGTTTTGCTTTTGTCACCTTTTCTTGTTGTGGGCATTTTGTTATCTTATCTTCAAAGTATATGAATCAGAAAATCAGTACAATGCAGTACAATGCAAACAAAACAAGCCATATTCGAATCGGTGTGTGACTTTGCAAAAACGATGTCTGCCACTGTAGTATTCTCTGGGCCCCTCCCCAATCTGACCAGTGATGACATGTTTAGTCACTCGTCATCCTTGAACCGCTGGCTGTCTGTGTGGTGTCCTAAAAATGACGTGGGCTACATTGACAATTGGAGCTCTTTTTGGGGAAAACCTGGTCTTATGAGACGAGACAGCATTCATCCCACTTTGGATGGTGCTTCTCATTTATCTAACAATCTGGCATCTTTTTTATCCAAATTTCCAAAACCCTGACTACTCAGAGTTGGGACCAGGAAGCAGAGTCTCAGTCTTACACGCCTCTCTGCAGCTCCTCTTCATCCGCCACCCCTCAGCTTAGCCCCTGTCTTCCCCATCAGAGAATCGTTGTCTGCTCCCTCCAAAGTAAATAAAAATATAATGTATAAGCATCCCAAAGTGATAAAGCAAAATATTGGTAAAACTCAAATTAAACATAAAGCCTCTAAATTGAATGATTTGGCCTCTGTTCCTCCTCATAATTTAAAAATTAAATGTGGTTTATTAAATATTAGGTCTCTAACTCCCAAGTCTCTGTTAGTCCATGATCTGTTAATTGATCATCAGATTGATTTAATTTCCCTTACAGAGACTTGGTTAGGACAAGAGGATTATGTTGGTTTAAATGAATCAACTCCCTCTGGTTATTTAAACTGTCAAAATCCCAGAAGTTCTGGTCGTGGAGGAGGAGTAGCATCAATTTACCATTCCAAATTACTAGTTAATGTAAAGCAAAAAACATGTTATAATTCCTTTGAGGGCCTGGTCCTCAGTATTGGGCACTTTAGCAATTCCAGGTTAAACCCAATTTTATTTGCCATAGTTTATCGTCCCCCATCAACCTATTCAGAATTTTTATCCGAATTTCCTGATTTCTTAGCTGATTTAGTGCTGAAATCTGATAGAATAATTATAGTAGGGGACTTTAATATACATGTGGATGTAGATAGTGACTGCCTTAATGTGGCTTTTAATTCAATATTAGACTCGATTGGGTTTTCTCAGAAAGTAGGAAATTCTACTCATTACCTCCACCATACATTGGACCTTGTTCTGACATATGGCATAGAAATAGAAAATCTGGTAGTGTCTCCTCATAACCCTGTACTGTCAGACCATTGTCTGCTAACCTTTGATTTTACTATTTCTGACTATTTGGCTCCTAAAGAAAAATATTATCACAGTAGATGCCTCTCAGATGATGCTGTTTCCAAATTTATGCAGATTGTTTCCTCTATGCCATGTGTCAACACAACGGAAATAAGCTATAGACAGCTTGCTCCTTCTGTAATTGATAACATGGTGGATAGTGTTTCAGCTTCTCTGCATCAGGCTCTAGACTTGGTGGCCCCCTTAAAAAAGAAAAAGTCTAATCAGAGATTTTTAACTCCTTGGTTCAACACAGAAACTCGTAGCTTAAAACAGAAGACTCGTCAATTAGAAAGAAAATGGCGCTCTACTAATTTAGATGAAATCTATTTAGCTTGGAGAAATCATCTTTTAATTTATAAAAAATCTCTTAGAAAAGCTAGAACGAGTTATTACTCTGCATTAATAGAAGAGAACAAGAATAATCCCAGGTTTCTTTTCAGTACTGTAGCCAGGTTGACAAAGAGTCAGGACTCTGTCAATCCTAGCATCCCCTTAGAGCTTACTAGTCAGGACTTTATGAACTTTTTCAATAATAAAATTTCATCCATCAGAGATAAAATCAATCAGATTCTTCCCACAGTTAACTTAAATACTGTAACTACTACAACTCCTTCCATTGATGTCTGTCTTGATGAGTTTACTCCAATCGACCTTTGTGAGTTAGACAAAATAGTTTCCTCATCCAAACCTTCAACTTGTCTTTTAGACCCTATTCCTACCAGGTTATTTAAAGAAGTCTTCCCACTTATTGGTAGCTTTATTCTTCATATAATCAATTCTTCATTAACTTTAGGCCATGTACCGCAGGCTTTTAAAACGGCTGTAATTAAACCCTTACTCAAAAAGCCAACGCTAGATCCAGGAGCTTTAGCTAACTATAGACCAATCTCTAATCTCCCTTTCATTTCAAAAATCTTAGAAAGAGTTGTTGCTATGCAATTATTTGACCACCTGCAGGGAAATGGTTTATTTGAGGAGTTTCAATCTGGGTTTAGAATCCATCATAGTACTGAAACAGCCTTAGAGAAGGTCACTAACGACCTCCTCATTGCATCTGATAATGGACTAGTTTCTGTACTTGTCCTTTTAGATCTTAGTGCAGCTTTTGATACTATTGATCATAATATTCTACTTGATAGATTAGAACACTATGTTGGACTTAATGGAACTTCGTTGCAGTGGTTTAGATCTTATTTATCTGATAGGTTCCAGTTTGTTCATGTAAATGATGAGTTTTCTCTCAGCTCAAAGCTTAGTCATGGAGTTCCACAGGGATCTGTGCTTGGCCCTACTCTTTTTAGTTTATATATGCTTCCATTAGGCAACATTATTAGAAAGCACTGTATACATTTTCACTGTTATGCAGATGACACACAATTATA
Source organism: Pholidichthys leucotaenia (assembly GCA_020510985.1). Classification (NCBI taxonomy): domain Eukaryota; kingdom Metazoa; phylum Chordata; class Actinopteri; order Cichliformes; family Pholidichthyidae; genus Pholidichthys; species Pholidichthys leucotaenia. The sequence continues at coordinate 265,617,999 of CM035846.1, read as the reverse complement.
CCTGTCAATGAAGCCAGATGATACTAATCAATTAGCCAAGTTAGAAGCCTGTCTTAAGGAAATCAAAGTTTGGATGACTTGTAATTTCCTGCTATTAAATTCAGATAAGACTGAAGTCATTCTTGTTGGTCCAAAAAACCTTAGAAATTCCTTTCCAAATCAAACTTTCAGTTTGGATGCAGTTACTCTTTCTCTTAATAGCTCTGTGAGGAACCTTGGAGTTATTTTTGATCAGGATTTGTCCTTCAATTCACATATTAAATTTGTTTCTAAGACTGCCTTCTATCATTTGCGTAATATTGCCAAGATTAGGAGCATCTTGTCTCAGAGTGATGCTGAGAAGCTGATCCACGCTTTTGTTAGCTCGAGATTAGATTATTGTAATTCTTTATTATCAGGTTGTCCTAAAACATCTTTAAAAAGTCTTCAGCTGATCCAAAATGCTGCAGCAAGAGTTTTAACAGGTACTAGAAAGAGAGATCATATCTCTCCGGTTCTGGCCTCCCTTCATTGGCTTCCCATAGAGTTTAGAATTAAGTTTAAAATCCTTCTTCTTACTTACAAAGCTCTAAACAATCAGGCTCCTTTTTATTTAAAAGATCTGATACTACCGTATCATCCTAACAGAGCACTACGCTCCCAAAATGCAGGTTTACTTGTAATACCTAGAATCTCCAAAAGTACAATGGGAGGCAGAGCCTTCAGTTATCAAGCTCCTCTCCTGTGGAATCAGCTGCCAATCTGGATTCGGGAGTCAGACTCGATCTCTGTTTTTAAGAATAGGGCTAAAACCTACCTTTTTGATATAGCCTACAATTAGGGAGGGATCATGTGTTTTCTGAACCCTCCCTTAGTTATGCTGCTAATAGGTTTAGTCAGCCGGGGGACCTCCAGTAATGCACTGGGCCTCACTCCTTTCCTCACTCTCTATGAAATATTTTTTTTTTGCTGGTCATTAACATTTGTTTGTTCTCTCCCATAGATTGAGTCCCCATCGTGCTGTTTGCTCTCTACATGTCTGTTCTTTTCTTCTTCTCTATCCCCTCACCCCCCAGCCAGTCGCAGCAGATGACTGCCCCTCCCTGAGCCTGGTTCTGCTGGAGGTTTCTTCCTGTTAAAAGGGAGTTTTTCCTCTCCACCGTCGCCAAGTGCTTGCTCACAGGGGATCGCCTGATTGCTGGGGTCTTTCTGCAACTGTGGGGGTCCTCCCTACAGTTGATAGTGCTATGAGATGACTGTTGTTGTGAAATGGCGCTATATAAATAAAGTTGAATTGAATTGAATTGAATTGAATATTCGTCACTTACCCTGGCGAAGGCGGCTCGCTTGCTTGGTCCTTTCCGGGCATTCTGGACGGTATTTGTCCTCTCCTGGTCTTTTTATTTTTCCCCCTCACATCCAGAAACTGTTATTGATTATTCCACCTGAATTTTGCTTTTATTCTGCGGCAATTTATCTTATATGACGACATGCAACAGGGGTGATTGATTGTTCTCTAGTCACATGGCGCTGGGGAAGCAGGTGAATACCAGGCAGCATCATGATCCCTCTGTTATAAGAAAATGTAAACATTTACCTTCATAAGCTAAATAATCTCTTTTTAGAATCATTGTTGGCGCAAATGCTCCTGAATTTCCTCCTCCATCTGCGATTTCAGTATGTCCAGCAATGGGTAGCGTCCATTTTGTTTTCTGATCTCAAAGATGATGAAGAAGAAGGACTTCTTCCTCTTTGGTGTATTACGTGTCATCCATGAGTCCTCTAACGCGTGTCTCCCACCTTGTGAACTGGCATGATCAGTACAAATCCTCAGTACAGCTGGGCAGTATTTCTGCACATCATATCAGTTGACAGGCGCAGTGCCGCGCTGTGCCACTAGAGGCACAAGAAATCACACAGCTTAAAGGTTAATACCCTTCACATAATCACAAACAGGTGTGGATGCATGAGTGGAGAAAATAACCGAATGAATAACAGGTGTGCAGCTCCGGCCAGCTGACAGCCGGAAGCTGCACAGCGCTGTCAAAATAAAACATAACTGGAAACCATAATGATACAAACACAACAGAATCCCAAAAATGGACATAATAATACTACAGACACCAAATGACAAGGATAAAACAGGAACCAAATATAGCAGACATGAAAACAAGGAAACAAGCAGACAGAAAAACACTTAACTAAACAGGAAACTGGGCACAGCACCCATCCGTGCCCCAAGATCATGACAGAATGCTCAGTACCGTTCCATTGACGGTAAAGGTGAGCTATTTTTATGTATATTTAATTAAAAAACAAAGCGTTATTTTGAAATTCTGGTAAATTGAAAGTAGAGAAAATATGGCGATACAATGATACAAGCCTTTAGTTCCACTTAATTTTGACTGGGCGAGCTGAAACAGAGAGGCGGACAGACAGACAGACAGATGGACAGATACACAGAGCCACAAACAGATACATTAACTAACTACCATATACCTCTCAGTTTCACCGAGGCATAATTAAATACTGCATGGAACTTTGGGAAACTTTAAGTTAACTTTAAGTTTAATATTTATTTGAAAGGGACATTACATACTAATGAACATTAATACAAATGTAAGTATGCCAGATTTAGCAATGCTGCTAATTTGTATCTATAATCCCCTGGTGGGTCACAAAAACACACAAACAATCATACACGACAAGAACATCTGCAACAAACTATACAAAGTGGATATGCAAAAGTGCAAAAGTTAAGGGTCTACAAAACAAAACATCCCCAGTTTTGTGTCCTTTTGGTTGCAAAGTGAACTGCAGCCCCTTCATTTCTGAAAAACAGTTGCTCAGAGAAATGCAAATTAAATGAAAGGATAAAAACAGAAAATGAAAAAAATTACAACATCAATGGAGCTAATTTATACGATGTACGTATGTTTATATATAATTATGGGATCGTTTTGAAAAGCAATTATGTCACATTTTATTAAAAATGTGGGGAAAAAAATCATAATACTGGTCCCAGCACTTCTCGGCTGAGCTCAGACTGTTTGTGTGTTCTCAAGATAACTGTGCCCGGTGTCTGTGTCACTTATCCTGTGATTGGCATATGGGTTGCCATGTGACACAGCCAGCATGATGGTGAGATCAGCGTAATCAAGAAGCCATAAAGAGACACTTCATTCACATAGGCAGACAATGAAAGCCCCTAAGTCATTTCATCCGTACAACTAAAAACATTACAGTGTGCATAAAGCTTTGAAGAAATGTAACAGCAGTGACAAGAAAGTTGTTTCCAGACAAAATCAAACATTCAGTATGAGGAAGTTGGCAAGTATGAGCATTATGCTCTGTTATACAATACTTTGACTGTATTGGGAACCTCCTGCTTTACACTCTCTACAGAGGAAAAAACAGCCCTTTGGGGAGAAGAGCGTGCAAAGGAAATTGGAGAAGTAGAGGAGCACATGTCTGACCTTAGCCACCTTTCTCTGTAGTAAATGAGTGAATGTACTGACCGCTCATGTAGCATAACAGTAAAACTTGCTTAACCCGTTGTGGAACACGTAACGGCCTGTTTCTGCAGGATTTAAACATGCCGTCAGTGGTGTGACTGTGCTTCTTGTGCTCCACCTGTTTCAGTGTCTGCCGGTGCAGCGTGTACAGTCAAAGAGGCTTACAGCCATCCGCTTCTAAAGAGGCTTTGCACACTCCAGGCTCCCCCATCCAGAACAATGACCCAGCTGTGTGCAGATCTTTTCTCTCTGGTGTCATGCAGCATACGGAAAGTTCTTAACAGGCCAATGGAAATGCAGTGAGACTTCTATGGTTCTTATGCACTTTTCTATGGTTTTTGTGGATGCATATGAAACATGCTATATTTTGCACAGACTGCACTGGTAACACAATGTGCTCATGTGTTCCCCACACTGTTTATCAAAGGTAATGGAGAACAGAACTTGCATCACATTTTGGGGCAACATAATGTACAACAGGCCTCATGTATTCAGGTTTGCTCATTGCTGCCTTTGCAGAATGATTACATTTCAGGGCTTTTTTTTTTTTTTTGCAGCTTACCACGCCAGTTTGCCCATGCAGGAGGCTTCTGATGTTTGAAGTTTGAAAGAGGCTTTAGCTGCTTGCCTTATAATAGAGCCATTGAGATCTGATGGGGGCTTTTGCACAAACTAAACTCACTTTGAATGAACAAGCCCCTATTACATAAATGGTATCGAAGGCCAATTCCAATTATCCTACAGCTTCAGATAATGGGCTTCCGAGATGATTTTCATGGTGTCAGAACCAGTTTGGTCTTTGCCTTGTGATGGGTTTGTACATCTTTTGACAGCCCCCAGCTTTTTGCTGCAGTGAGGTAATCATGAAATCTAAGAGGTCATTGCTACATGCAGGTGTATGTATGCTGAATTGTATTGAAAGGATTAAAAAGGATTGGTCTAATTTCAGAGCATTTCAGATTTCAGGGGGATATTCAAGAACATACATTTCCCGACCTCATTCCTGGGTGCAGGGCATATGCAGGAGTTTCTCCTAAAGGTAAAGTTCAGGCCAATGGTCAAAGAGCAAAGTCGTCTGTGGAAACTATGTGGCCATTACCACTTATTTAACCCTGTTTAGGTTAACCTTTCACTGACCCGTGACAGTCTTTCAGGGTTCACACACATGCATTTGAGATCAAAGGTAGTCCATGACTCAGAATACACCAAAAGCTTAACTTTTAGACACAAATTTAACAACAAAAAATAGGATATTTTCCTTTAGGAAAACTAATATAAAAGGTCTTAAGGAAAAACAAAAGTTTCACCTCTTCAAATATTTTTGAGGTGTAGCTGTGAACGGCTGTTCTGTTTCTTTGTGTTATGAAAACATATTCATCTTTATTTTGGCCTACTGCACTGACAAAAGAGAGATGCTGAAGATGTCTTGTTTTTGTATGTGCTGTATGTTTTTGTATGTTTAGCTATGAAAAAGTTATGCTGATTTATCAGTTTAAAGTGATACACCAGCAAAAATAAAGTTTTTTCAGTTGTTAATTTATGTTTAAACAGGGGGGCAATCACTTTATCACACAGGGTCAAGTACGTTTGGTTTTTTTTTTAACTCTTAATAATAAACACCTTCATTTAAAAACTGCATTTTGTGTTTACTTGTGTTAGCTTTGTCTAATATTTAAATTTGTTTGACGATCTGAAACATTTAAGTGTGACAAACATACAAAAAAATGAGAAATCAGGAAGAGGGCAAACACTTTTTCACATCACTGTACAAGACATATCAAGAGCAAAATCTCACCTCAGTCCCAAGTCTGTGTTTTTCTGCTGTGAATTTCCAGTTTGGGAATGCTCCCCTCCAAAGGGCGAGTTCGGACAGATCATTTCCAGCTGCATAAGTGTTCCTGCTTAGCCTGATTGGTTATAACATTAACCAATCAGACGGATACTCTTGGCTACCTTGGGAGAAGAGGGAGGAGCCGAAGAGCAGCAGGATTGAGGGCGATAAAAGTGTCCGTTTTGCATAATGAAACAGTGGAGGAGGAGGGACGAGGGGAGGGGGGACCCGGCTTGAATGTGGCTCAGTGAGACCGCTGCTCTCAGCTCACTTTGCTGGCAGAGCTGTGGAATGTGAGCCACCCAGTGGGACACTTTTTGTAGGCAGAACTGGCGCCGGCTCTCCACAGTCGCCAGTGGATGGGGCACCGTGCTTGGCCTCATCGAGCTGCTCAGTCTCGCCAAGTGCGGTGTCCCACCTGCCGGTGACTGTGGCGAGCCGGCGCCAGTTCTGCCTACAAAAAGTGGCCCACTGGGAAGCTCACATTCCAGCCTCCAAGTGGGGCCAGGCAGTGACTTTCTGCTCCACCGAGAATGATTCTTCCTCAAGCTGGATCACCTTCTCAGAGCCCTGGCTCAAAGTCCTCTTCTTCCAGCTATTGGTGGGCGGGAGTATGGGAGGAGCTAATTAGAATATTCATAGACATGTGCATACTTAAGTAGGTGGAAGTGGTAAAAAGCTCTTTCCAAGCAATTCTAAGGCAATGAAAAAATTTTGTGTATAAAAAACCCACAATATACTATTTTGGGCAATACACATTTGTTTTTGATGGTGTTTTTGGTGGTTTTAGAGCCGCTGGAATGCATCTTTAAAAATCCTATTTTATGATATGATATTATAAATTTAAAAAAGTGGGAAAAACTCTCTACACTGATAACTGAATGTTATTTATTGTAATTGTTATATAAAGTGTGCAACTCAGATTAATGGAAATCAAACTGTCAAAAGAGGCAATTTTAAGAGAACAGCTGTAAATTTAATAAAAACTCACAAATTTTCAAGAAAATATAGGAAATTTATAGGAAAAGTGAATTTGGGAACAAAACTACAAAACTTGACAGAGAGTCACAAATTGATGAGGAAAAAAGTTGTAAGAAAATTTAATTTTATGAGGCAATTTGCTTTTTGAAGACAAAACGGCCTACTAATATTGACAGGTCAGTTTACAAGTATTTATTTAGTTTTGTTAGCATTGTTATGACTCAGTTGTTTTACCTTCATTTTAAAGCTTACATATGTTTTGCAAATCCATCCAGTTTTAAGTCACAAATGGCTTTTTTCCATAAGTCAAGGTTGAAGACTCCTGTTATATAACTTGTCTGAGCTAGAAATGTACTGAAATTGTGAAAATCCTTTTAAAATATCAACTCCCTTGTAGAAGACAGGTGTGATTAGATTACTAAACAAATTTTCACCAACAAATCAAAGAGACCATTTATAGTATTGTTAAAGTGTTAATTGCAGGCAGCTCAGCTAAATATCAGGACCAGTGAACGTTGAATAATAGTCCCTTCAGACTGTAATCAGCATTGCACCCAAGAGAGGAACAATTGGATGCTTCCAGCCCAACTTGGTTTAGGTCAGTGTCGGGTGATGTTACATGAACAGGCTGCTGTGTGCCAGCTAAATGAATTGGGTGCATGCTGAAGAACAATTCCTGTTTTATCCTATTTGTCCCTCTTGAGGGATCCTTTACCACAGTGCACTACTCTCCACAGTTACGGTTCCCACGGTACAGTGGGCAACCTGGGACAAACCGTGTGGGTGATTGTGTAAGAAAGCACCAGTGTGTGCTTACCTGGGTGTCCGTTTAACAGCATAGCATGCAAGAGAACTGAATAAATGACCCTCAGAGAAGGGGGGCGTGGAGACTCTCAGACAAAAGTACAAAAGCAGGCAATAATACCTTTAAAATCTCACTGTCAAAGCTAAAAGAAGTGCTGAAGCTGAAAGAATGACCCATTGAAAACTGTCTTAAGGGAACTGTGAAAATACTGCAGAGGAAGTTGATCCGGACAAGTTAAAAAAATATATATATCCAAATGTGTTTTTTGATGACTTTTACCTTTAATTTGTAAACCCTTTAGGCTGCTGCTTTATTAAAAACACTGAGCAAAAGTCAAATGAGCAAATTAAAGAGCAAAAAAAAAAAAAAAAAAAAAGAATGAATAAATAAAAAATAAAAACTAGAGATCTCTTGACACGATCAACTAATGCTTGCCTGAATTCACGCTAAGTGTTCATTCTGTATCAAAAATGTTCATAGATCTTGTTCCAAGTACTGTATTTGACACATGTGCAGAGATGATGTTACTTGAGTGGTGAAATAGTGGATATGCATCTGCTCCACAGCCAGGAGGTTATGGGCTCAAACCAAAGTCCATTAAAAATGGTACTTTTTGCCTTCTTGCTCTGTGCTCAGCATAAAGCGAATGGTGGAAGGAAAGCAAGTTACCCAGGCAGAGCTGGAAAGCACAAAACCAGTGTACTCATTGTGCCAGTCCCAAGCTTGGGTGAATGGGGAAGGTTGCATATCCTGTGTAAAATAAAATCCACCAAATCAAATATTCTGACCCATTATCCACTGTGGTGACTCCAAATATGGAGCAGCTGAAAGGTGTGTGTGTGTGTGGGATGATATTCTTAACACCTCTTCTCTGGCCACTGGAGGGCAATCCCTAACTTTAGTATACAGCGGTTTTACTGGGTTTTGATTTCTTGAAACCCCATGCTGTACTCCTCATAGACAGGGTAAATTATTTAGATATAAACATTGCAAATTAAATTTTTTGTAAGTTAAAAATAATTTAAATTTGTATATGTACTCACACCAGAAAAGCACTCAGAGAGTGCATACCTCCATCAAGGCTCCCTCATTGATCACCTCCAAAATGTAATGGGTTCGGTGTAGACCACGAGCCAGTTCTGGTAAAAATTGCATTAAAGTCTATCCGGTAGTTTTGGAGGATTCTTGAGAACACACTGTGAGAAGATAAGCACCTTGGTGGAGGTATGCATTCTTGGATCATCACCAAAATGTAATGGGTTCCTCTCTAGCCCAAGGACCACCTCTGGTAAAGATTGCATCCCAATCCATCCAGTAGTTTTGGAGTACAGAGGGGAAAATAAGTATTGAACACATTATGGCGCGCATTTAGGGCGCATATATGGTATGCATGTATGGTATGCATTTTCCCTCACATATATTTAGTAGGCATGACGGAGCATACTCTGGAGGCTTCACGTCTAAACGGCCAAGAGGACCTGACCCGGCAGAGACCTCGGGAGGTGTGAAGTGGTTTCTTGAGAGATGGGAAGTCAGAGAGAATGTCCCAGCAGGAGCCCCCCCCCCCCCCCCCCCCCCCCCCGAGGCTGAGGAGTTGAGAGACAATGGAGACGCCAAGGAGCCTTGGAGGCCATATGTTTACTGAAGGACTGTGGGTTGGGGATGTGATATTTGATGTTGGGGGTTTTGCGTCTCTGGAGAGGATAAGAGCTGTGAAGAATGATTGTTCTGCCTCTTTGCTGAGATACTTTGCTTGTTAGAGGATGTAGACTGACAATAAACCTTTCCTGAGAAATAAACTCAGTCTTGTTTGTGAAAGTCATCCTCTACAACATTAACATTTTTCTCATTAAACATATTTCTGATGGAGCCACTGACCTGAAATTTTCACCAGATATCAGTACCAACCCAAGTAATCCATACATATAAAGATGCCAAGGCAACTGTGTTCACAAAACAAGCTATATTTAATAACGTGGAATGACACAGGAAATAAGTATTGAACACGCTTGGTGAAATGCAGTTAATATTTAGTAGAAAAGCCTTTGTTAGTAATAACAGCTTCCAGACACCTCCTGTATGGAGAAACTAGGCGCAGGCATTGCTCAGGAGTGATTTTAGCCCATTCTTCCACACAAACTGTCTTCAAATCTTGAAGGTTCCATGGGTGTCTTCTATGAATTCTGATCTTCAGTTCGTTCCATAGATTTTCCACTGGATTCAGGTCAGGTGACTGACTGGGCCATTCTAGCAGCTTTATTTTCCTTCTTTGGAGCCAGTTGGGAGTTTCCTTGGCTGTATGTTTGGGATCATTGTCTTGCTGAAATCTCCACCCTCGTTTCATCTTCAGCATCTTGGCAGATGGCATCAGGTTCTTATTAGGGATGTTTCTGTACATTTGTCCATTCATCTTTCCTTCAGTTATATGAAGTCTGCCTGGACCTGTGCCATTTCTTCTCCAAACATGCTGTGCGTTGTGGCATCCAAAAAGTTCAATTTTGGTCTCATCTGACCAGACTATATTCTACCAGTATTTTTTACTGGCTTGCCCAAATGTTGTGCAGCAAACTTTAAAAGAGTTTCAGCATGCTTTGTCTTCAGCAATGGAGTCTTGCAAGGTGAGTGGGCAAAAAGCCCATCTTGGTTGAGTGCATTATTTATTGTTTTCTTTGAAACAGCAGTACCTGCTAACTCCAGGTCTTTCTGGAGCTCTCCACAAGTGGTCTTTGGCTCTTGGATAATTCTTCTGATAATTCTTTTGACTCCTCTGTCAGGAATCTTGTGAGGAGCTCCTGGTCGTGGCCAGTTTCCGAATGATGGCTCCAGCAGTGCTCACTGGAACTTTCAGCAGTTTTGAAATGTGCCTGTAACCAGAAATGTGCCATCATTATATTTTGCAGCAATAAGGTTGTGAAGGTCTAGAGAGAGCTCTTTGCTTTTACCCATCATGAGTTCTTTGTGGTGTGACAATCTGATATTCACAGATCTTTTAAAAGGCTATCACTCAGGACTTAACCAGATGAAATTAGTTTGCACTGATGGGGGATGGGATGGGTTCCTAAATTCTGATGGATTTCAGCTAGTTTCTTGGCTTTCTCTGACTTTGTGCACCTCATTTTCTTCATGTATTCAATACTTTTTCCTTATGTCATTCCACTTTATTAAATCTAACTTGTACAACACAGTTACCTTGATTTCTTTGTATGTATGGATTACTTGGGTTGTTACTGATATCTGGTAAAAATCTCAGGTCAATGGCTCCATCAGAAATATGTTCAATGAGAAAAACGTTGACGTGTTCAATACTTATTTTCCCCGCTATATTCTTGCGAACACACTGTGAGAAGATAAGAGCCTTGGCGGAGGTATGCATTCTCAGATTATTACCAAAATGTAATGGGTTCCTCTCTAGGTCAAGGACTACCTCTGGTAAAAAAAAAAAATAAAAAAAAAAAATCATCCAAATCCATTCAGAAGTTTTGAAGTATTCTTGCTAACACACTGTGAGAAGATAAGAGCCTTGGTGGAAATATGCATTCTTGAATCATCACCTAAATGTTATGGGTTCCTCTCTAGGTCAAGGACCACCTCTGGTGAAAATTTCATCCAAATCCATTCAGTAGTTTTTGTGTAATTGTCATAATTCAGAACAAGAAAGAGGCTCAAACGCTGAGCTACCACACCAAACGAACACTCAGACTCAGATGTAAAAGTTTCACCAGTTTATTGCAAAACAAAATCCTAACACACAAATCTAAATAAAGGTGCACGATTAAAGAAAAGAGCAAAACAAAACACACACGTAAATTTAAACACAAAAACCGGTGCCCGCTGGAGCGCACGCAAACTACGGGAAAAGAGCAGAAATAGATGATTAGGGACAGAATCTCCACAAGCGGAGAATAAGATTAGGAGAACACTCTTACTTCTGAGAGCAGAGGAGCCCGGCAGGGAACTCCTGCTTGGGACCAGGAAAACAGGGGGAAGACAGTTGACCTGGGTGGACGTCCGGTGTCTTCGGGTCAGGCAAGTGTGATCAGCCACGGAGTACATACCGCTAAGGTGGCAGTAAACCTGTAGAGAGAGAACACGGGAGTGAGAACACAGATCAACTGAGACAGAATTACTTAACATGGCACAGACTCAGGTAGCAAACCTAACAATCCAGCAGTGAGCTCCTCACATGCTGGCTCTTAAATACGTTGAACAATCAGGAAGCAGCAAGTGTGTCAATAACGCAGGTGTAGGCAATACTCCGGCGTCGGGAAGACAGAAAAAGGACGGGAGGGGGCGCACGCTCACCTGATCACCACAGTAATCCTGCCGCATAAATAAAACAAGGTCCTTGGTGGAGGTATGCATTCTCAGATCATCACCAAAATTTAATGGGTTCATCCTTGGCCCAAGGGCTACGTCTGGTGAATTTTTGGCCAAAATCTGTCTAGTAGTTTTTGTGTAATCCTGCTGAGACAGACAGACAAACAAACAGATGGACAGACAAACCACCCCGATGACATTACCTCTTTGGCGGAAATAATAACTAACTGTAGCTTCACAAATTATGTGAGGGTGGTGCAGGATATGTATGAGAACAGCGAGACAGTGGTGAGGTGCCCTGTAGGAGTGATGGATGGATTTGAGGTGGAGATGGGATTACATCAGGGATCGGCTCTGAGCCCCTTCTTGTTTGCCATGGTGATGGACAGGCTGACAGACAAGGTCAGGCACGAGTCTCCATGGACCATGATGTTTGCAAATGACATTGTGATCTGTAGTGAGAACAGGGAGCAGGTGGAAGAGAACCTGGGGAGGTGGAAGTATGCTCTGGAGAGAAGAGGAATGAAAGTCAGTAGAAGCAAGACAGAATATATGAGTGTGAATGAGAGGGAGGCAGGTGCAACAGTGAAGATGGAAGAAGTAGCGATAGTGAAAGTAGATGAGTTTAAATACCTGGGATCAACCATCCAAAGCAATGGAAATACACAAGACAGGTGAAGAAGAGAGTGCAGGCAGGGTGGCATGGGTGGAGACGAGTGTCGGGGTGATTTGTGACAGAAGGGTAGCTGCTAGAGTGAAAGGGAAGATTTACAAGAGTGTAGTGAGACCTGCTATGATGTATGGTTTGGAGATGGTGGCGCTGACAAAAAGACAGGAGGTGGCGCTGGAGGTGGCAGAGTTGAAGATGCTAAGATTTTCATTGGGAGTGACTAGGAGGGACAGGATTAGAAATGAGTATATCAGAGGGACAGCTCAAGTTGAGCGGTTTGGAGACAAAGAAAGAGTGGCAAGGCTGAGATGTTTGGACATGTGCGGAGGAGGGATAGTGGATATATTCGACAAAGATGTTGAAGATAGAGTTGCCAGGCAGGAGGAAAAGATGGAGACCACAGAGAAGATTCATGGATGTAGTGAAAGAGGACATGGAAAGGGTTGGTGTTACAAAGGAAGATATAAGGGATAGGGTGAGATGGAGGCAGATGATCCACTGTGGTGACCCCTAAAGGGAGCAGCCTTTAGGAAGAAGAAGACGAAGAAGAAGAAGAAGACTGTACAGGGGTGTGAAAAAGTGTTTGCCCCCTCCCTAATTTCTCATTTTTTTGTATGTTTGTCACAGTTAAATGTTTCAGATCATCAAACAAATTTAAATATGAAACAAAGTGAGCACAAAATGCAGTTTTTAAATGAAGGTGTTTATTATTAAGGGGAAAAAAATCCAAACCTTCATGGCCCTGTGTGAAAAAGTGATTGCCCCCTAAACCGAATAACTGGTTGGGCCACCCTTAGCAGCAACAACTGCAATCAAACGTTTACGATAACTGGCAATGAATCTTTTACAGCACTGTGGAGGAATTGTGGCCCACTCATTTTTGCAGAATTGTTGTAATTCAGCCACATTGGAGGGTTTTCGAGCATGAACCGCCTTTTTAAGGTCATGCCTCAGCATCCCAATTGGATTCAAGTCAGAACTTTGGCTAGGCCACTCCAAAGTCTTCATTGTGTTTTTCTTAAGCCAGGGGTGTCAAACTCATTCCATGGAGGGCCAAGACCCTGCAGGTTTTACCTTCACCCAGTGTCTTCAGCAGGTGTTTTCACCAAATTTCTTCCAACTGATTGCTGATGAGTGAAAACACCTGCTGAAGACACTGGGTGGAAGTAAAACATGCAGGGTCTTGGCCCTCCATGGAATGAGTTTGACACCCCTGTCTTAAGCCATTCAGAAGTGGACTTGCTGGTGTGTTTTGGATCATTGTCCTGCTGCAGAACCCAAGTGCGCTTCAGCTTGAGGTCATGAACAGATGGCCGGACATTATCCTTCAGGATTTTTTGCAAGACAGCAGAATTCATGGTTCCATTTACCACAGCAAGTCTTCCAGGTCCTGAAGCAGCAAAACATCCCCAGAACATCACACTACCACCACCATATTTTACTGTTGGTATGATGTTCCTTTTCTGAAATGCTGTATTACTTTTATGTCGATGTAATGGGACACACACCTTCCAAAATGTTCAACTTTTGTCTCATCAGTCCACAGAGTATTTTCCCAAAAGTCTTGGTGATCATCAAGATGTTTTCTGGCAAAATTGAGACAAGCCTTTACAGCATGTTGTTTTTGCCCAGCAGTGGTTTTCGTCTTGGAACTCGGCCATGCTGGCCATTTTTGCTCAGTTTCTTTCTTATGGTGGAGTCATGAACACTGACCTTAACTGAGGCAAGTGAGGCTTGCAGTTCTTTGGATGTTGTTGTGGGGTCTTTTGTGACCTCTTGGATGAGTCATTGCTGCGCTCTTGGGGTAAGGTCCTATTTAAGTGATTCCTTGATTGAGAACAGGTGCGGCAGTAATCAAGCCTGGGTGTGGCTAGAGAAAATGAGCTCAGCTTTCCAAAGATGTGATAAACCACGGTTAATTTATGTTTTAACGGGGGGGGGGGGGGTTGATTTTTTTCCCTTAATAAAAAACACCTTCATTTAAAAACTGTATTTTGTGTTTACTTGTGCTATTTTTGTCTGATATTTAAATTTGTTTGATGATCTGAAACATTAAGTGTGACAAACATACAAAAAAATGAGAAAACAGGAAGGGGTCAAACACTTTTTCACACCACTGTAGCGGCACAAATTAGAAAACACTGCTGGTATGAGTGAAATATTAGTGTCATGCAGTTGTCATCTCATTTCAGTGATCTTTGCCATTAGTTGATGGCATACTCTCTCCAATTAGAAAATTAATTAAAATTGAAAATGCAGAGGTGGGTAGAGTAAACATAATTCATACTCAGGTAAAATTATTGCTACTTTAATGGTGATGCAGACAACAATCTGACCTCCTAGCCAGTTGGTGTCACTGTTAAGGTGCGTTCAGACCAAACATGAAAGGGCAAATTTTGGGGGGGGTGCAATTTGACAGTGTGTGGCCACACACATAACTCAGTGTACACCTCTTAAAGGGGCAGTACATGAAAAGTGACACATTAATATACAGTGGATATAAAAAGTCTACACACCCCTGATCAAATGCCAGATTTTTGTGATGTAAAAAAATGAGACCAAGATAAATCCTTTCAAAACTTTTTCCACAATTAATGTGAACTACAACCTGTACAACCCAATTGAAAAACTAGCTGAAATCTTTTAAGGGGAAAAATAAAAAATAAAAAACTGACAATAACTTGGTTGCATAAATAGGCACAGCCCGTTATAACTGGGGATGTGGCTGTGTTCAGAATTAACCAATCACATTCAAATTGTCATGTTAAATGGGAGTCAGTACACAACTGCCATCATTTAAAGGGCCTCTGATTAACCCCAATAAAGTTCAGCTGTTCTAGTAGGCTTTTCCTGACATTTTAGTAGGCCCATCTTACAGCACAAGCCATGGTCCACAGAGAGTTTCCAACGCATCAGAGGGATCTCATTGTTCAAAGGTATCAGTCAGGAGAAAGGTACAAAAGAATTTCCAAGGCATTAAATATACTATGGAACACAGTGAAGACAGTCATCATCAGGTGGAGAAAATATGGCACAACAGTGACATTACCAAGAACTGGACATCCCTCCAAAATTCATGAAAAGAAGAGAAGAAAACTGGTCAGGGAGGCTGCCAAGAGGCTGACAGCAACATGGAAGGAGCTGCAGGAATTTCTGCCAAGTACTGGCTGTTCAGTACATGTGACAACAATCTCCTGTCTTCCTCATATCTCTGGGCTATGGGGTAGGGTGGCAAGACGTAAGCCTTATCTTATGAAGAAAAACATCCCAGCCTGGCAACATTTTGCAAAAACACATTTGAAATCTCCCAAACGCATGTGGGAAAATGTGTTATGGTCTGATGAAACCAAGGTTGAACATTTTGGCCATAATTCCAAAGGTATATTTGGCACAAACACAACACTGCTCATCACCAATAGTACACCATACAGTGGTGTGAAAAAGTGTTTGCCCCTTCCTGATTTCTCATTTTTTTGTGTGTTTGTCACACTTAAATGTTTCAGATCAAACAAATTTAAATATTAGACAACGATAAAACAAGTAAACACAAAATGCAGTTTTTGAATGAAGGTATTCATTATTAAGGGGGAAAAAAAATCCAGACCTGCATGGCCCTGTGTGAAAAGGTGATTGCCCCCTAAACCTAATAACTGGTTGGGCCACCCTTAGTAGCCACAACTGCAATCAAGCGTTTGTGATAACTGGCAATGAGTCTTTTTCAGCACTGTGGAGGAATTTTGGCCTACTTATTTTTGCAGAATTGTTGTGATTCAGCCACATTGGAGGGTTTTTGAGCATGAACCGCCTTTTTAAGGTCATGCCACAGCATCTCAATCAAATTCAGGTCAGGACTCTGTCTAGGTCACTCCAAAGTCTTCATTTTGTTTTTCTTAAGCCATTCAGAGGTGGACTTGCTGGTGTGTTTTGGATCATTGTCCTGCTGCAGAACCCAAGTGCGCATCAGCTTGACGTCACAAACAGATGGCCAGACATTATCCTTCAGGGTTTTTTGGTAGACAGCAGAATTCATGGTTTCATTTACCACAGCAAGTCTTCCAGGTCCTGAAGCAGTAAAACAGCCCCAGACCATCACACTACCACCACCATATTTTACTGTTGGTATGATGTTCCTTTTCTGAAATGCTGTGTTACTTTTATGCTGGATGTAATGGGACACACACCTTCCAAAAAGTTCAACTTTTGTCTCTTCAGTCTACAGAGTATTTTCCCAAAAGTCTTGGAGATCATCAAGATGCTTTCTGGCAAAACTGAGACAAGGCTTTATGTTCTTTTTGCTCAGCAATGGTTTTTGTCTTGGAACTCTGCCATACAGGCCATTTTGCCCAGTTTCTTTCTCATGGTGGAGTCATGAACACTGACCTTAACTGAGGCAAGTGAGGCCTACAGTTCTTTGGATGTTGTTGTGGGGTCTTTTGTGACCTTTTGGATGAGTCATTGCTGCGCTCTTGGGGTAATGCGCTGTACTTGCGTTCGTTGTTGCGCAAAGTGTGGCTGAAAAATGCGAGCAGCTGCCACAAATCTAAGATGCATTGCTCCACTGCTGCCCCGATGGCAACGTCAGACGCGTCTGTAGTGAGTGCTATCCGTGCAGATGGGATTAACGCGGCATCCGCAAGCGCTGTTTTGGTGTTAGTAAAAGCCTGGACTCACTTGGGAGTCCAGTCGATGGCTTCCACAGGCTTCTATTTTTTAAGCACGGCGTACAACAGCTGCATCAGCTGGGCTGTCCGGGGAAGGAAGCGGTTATAAAAATTAACCATTCCCAAAAACTCCAGAAGTGCCCTCACGGTCTGCGGGTACAGAAAGTCCGACACAGCGTGCACTTTGTCTGGTAACAGGATCGCTCCCTCCGGCGAAATGCAGTGGCCCAAAAAATCAATCACTGGCACACCAAACTGGCACTTCGCCGGGTTAACTATCAATCCGTGTGCTTCCAACCTCTGGAAAACTGTCCTAAGATGGGTGATGTGCTCCTCCTCTTCGGACACACTGGCTACCAGAATGTCATCTAAGTAGACAAAAACGAAGGACAAGTTGCGAAGCACTGCGTCCGTCATCCTCTGGAAGGTCTGTGCCACGTCTTTTAATCCGAATGGCATGTGTAAAAACTCGAAAAGGCTGAAAGGAGTTATCACCGCTGTTTTTGTAATGTCTTCCACGCGCACCGGGACCTGGTGGTAACTGCGGACCAGATCCACTTTGAAAAAAACATGCACCCCGGCCTAAATCCTGGATGTGTGGAAAAGGATAGCAGTCGTGTTCCACTGCGTTGTTCAAGTGCCGGAAATCACCGCACTGTCACCATGACCCGTCAGCTTTAGGCACCATGTGTAGCGGGGATGCCCACGGGCTGTTGGAGCGCCTGACGATGCCCAACTGCTCTAAGTTGCCAAACTCCTCTTGTGCGCTGGCCAGTTTAGCTGCATCCAAACGCTGAGGAAGCGTGAACACCGGCAGGCCTTTCGTCATTACAAAGCGCTCTACTCCATGTTTCGTTTCCGTAGCTGAAAAAGTCGGGACCATGAGTGCTGGGAACTGTGCAAGCAAATGTTGGTGCTTACCCCCTGGAGCTACAGTATCACGTTAGCCAGTGTTGTCGACCCAGCTCCCCGAGCTGTGCAGGGCAGTGAGGTAAAAAAGACAGTGTCCACTAATCTCCTATTAGCAACATCGACTAACAATCGATAAGCGCATAGAAAATCTGCTCCTAAAATGGGGCCGGACACGCAGCTATCACAAAGTCCCACTGAAAGTTATGTCCATATAAGCATATCATCAGTGTCCGCTTGCCAAATGTCCTGATGGTGGATCTGTTGGTGGCTGTGAGCTCGGGACTACTGCGTCCTGCCATCCTGTCTGCGTTGACTGGCAGGATGAGGCTCTTCCGGGAGCCGGAGTCCACCAAAAACCGTCTCCCCAAACATGTGTCCATGACATAAAGCAGTCTATTCCCATCGCCATCGGTTGCAGCTGTCACTGAATTCCAAAAGTGCCGTCTTCCCGGCTTCTTGAATTGGCATAGCGACAGGCAGCGTTGGGCATTCGAGCCGAAACGGCGATGATAAAAACAGATCACCCCATTCCTTCATCTTCTGTTGTCCGTCCCGGCTACCACGAATGGCTCCTCGACCTCGCTGGAGTCCCTCATGGATGCCGGTGCCACTGTCTGCACCCTGAGAGTTCTGGTTGCTGAAATGATGCAGTCTGCTTCCTGCGCCAGGGCGCGGTAGTCCTTACCAACCAGCCATGGCGAGTTGGCCAGGATCACCCTTGCTGTAGCCGGTAGGTTCCTGAGGAACAAGTGGGCGAACGGGAAAGATTTGTCGTCCTTCACCCTCAGCGCCAACATGCTCTCCAACAGCTCCACTGCTGATTTGTCTCCTAACTCCAAACGCGTTAGGAGCCTGTCTGCCCTCTCACTGTCAGAAAGGGTATAGTGCTGGAGAAGTATCCTCTTGAGCGCCTCATATTTTCCTTGGGCCGGCAGCTCCTGTAGCTGGCTTGTCACCTGTTGCGTGGCATGCGCATCCAGCGCAGCGACCACATAGTAATACCTGGTATCGTCTGTTGTTATCCTGCGGGGTGCGAACTGGGCTTCTATGTGCAAAAACCACATGGTCGAGTTGTGAAGCCAGAAGCCTGGGAGCTTGACTGGGACCACGCACACTGCGCTGGTGCTCTCCCTCCAGGTAGTCTCCGGGGCGGTGCTCGGCTCGCTTTCCATGGCACATCTTGGGGTCATCAGTGTGGAGAAAGGAGTCAAGCGAGACAATGAGCTGGATGACACTGTTACTTTAGTCTTCCTCCATCATATTTTGCAGAAAAAGAGAATGTCGGGTCTCTGTGCATCATTCCTTTTTTATACCTTTATTCCCATGCATCAGGACCCAACATTTCCAACCATAACCGTTGTTGTTTGAACAAAGAATTGTGTGGCACATTAACATAACATAACAACGGCTCCGCTTCAACACACTTCTTCTCTCCAGCATTTACTCCTCTCCCCGGGGGGCACATAGTCCTTACTGTCCCATTTGATACCCCCCGGTGACACCTCCTCCATCGGTCCATTGTCCCCTGGGTGAAGAAGTCCAACACCATGCCCACACAATGGAGTCATATATTGCAGTCATGTTGTTTTTGCTGCCATTTCTCTGTTAGCAGGATCACGCAAAAACCCCTAGATGAATTTGGATGACATTTTCACCAGAGGTGACCTTTGGTCCAAAGATGAATTCATTAGATGTTGGAAGTGATCCGTGAGTGCATGCCTCTGCCAACGGCCTGTCTCCCAATACACAGATGAATGACAATATAAACGGACAAAAGGACGGAGGGGAGGACAAAGGGTGGGAGGAACGGAGCCTTGGTGGAGGTATGCGCTCTCTGAGCGCTCTTGTTTTGTTATATTTTTGCCGTGATGCTACATTGAACTGTTAGTACCACCAAGGTGGCTAGCTGAAGCTAGCAGGTTAACTACTAGTCTTGGCTCATTCATGAATGTTTCTGGGCTTATTGTACTTCAGGGACCAGCCATATCCCATCGACTACTGAAATCATGCACCCGTGTCCACCATTGCATAATTTCAGTCATTCTTTAAGACAGTGCATTATTTCAGTCATTCTTTAAGACAATCTTATATTAGTTTGCTCAGGCTAGATCTGAGCTAGGAAGTAGCCAGCTAAAATTGGCAATAGTGATGTAAGAGGGAGGACTGAGTTAAATATGGTTTTATGGTGCATTCAGACCAAACGCGAACGGGCGGCGCAAATACATACAAAGTCAATGAAAAGAGGCGAGCACATGCGAATCTCACACATTCACATGATCCCATCCAGGGGATAAGATGAGATAAGATAAGATAAGATAAGCCTTTATTAGTCTCACAATGGGGAAATTCCAGGATTGCAACAGCACAGGGATAGCAACACTCAGAGCAATAATTAAGAAGATACGGAAAATATAAATAAGAGCAGTGGATATACATACATACACATAAATATATAAATATATATACAAAGTGCGGAACATTGTAGCAAGATGGAATAAACAGCATAACCGTCTACTTAGTTATCCTACATAGTATGAATATGTGCCCATACATACAGTATTGTCACTCTCCGTAGCGACCGATATTGTCCTAGTTGTATATACTGGAGGGGACCATTTTGTAAGTCTATTGCGTCTTTTCAATTCAATTCAATTCAATTCAACTTTATTTATATAGCGCCATTTCACAACAACAGTCATCTCATAGCACTATCAACTGTAGGGGGAACCCCCACAGTTGCAGAAAGACCCCAGCAATCAGGCGATCCCCTGTGAGCAAGCACTTGGCGACGGTGGAGAGGAAAAACTCCCTTTTAACAGGAAGAAACCTCCAGCAGAACCAGGCTCAGGGAGGGGTTGTAGGCTATATCAAAAAGGTAGGTTTTAGCCCTATTCTTAAAAACAGAGATCGAGTCTGACTCCCGAATCCAGATTGGCAGCTGGTTCCACAGGAGAGGAGCTTGATAACTGAAGGCTCTGCCTCCCATTGTACTTTTGGAGATTCTAGGTATTACAAGTAATCCTGCATTTTGGGAGCGGAGTGCTCTGTTAGTATAATACGATAGTATCAGATCTTTTAAATAAAAAGGAGCCTGATTGTTTAGAGCTTTGTAAGTAAGAAGAAGAATTTTAAACTTAATTCTAAACTCTATGGGAAGCCAATGAAGGGAGGCCAGAACCAGAGAGATATGATCTTTCTTTCTAGTACCTGTTAAAACTCTTGCTGCAGCATTTTGGATCAGCTGAAGACTTTTTAAAGATGTTTTAGGACAGCCTGATAATAAAGAATTACAATAATCTAATCTTGAGCTAACAAAAGCGTGGATCAGTTTCTCAGCATCACTCTGAGACAAGATGCTCCTAATCTTGGCAATATTACGCAAATGATAGAAGGCAGTCTTAGAAACAAATTTAATATGTGAATTGAAGGACAGATCTTGATCAAAAATAATTCCAAGGTTCCTCACAGAGCTATTAAGAGAAAGAGTAACCGCATCCAAACTGAAAGTTTGATTTGGAAAGGTATTTCTAAGGTTTTTTGGACCAACAAGAATGACTTCAGTCTTATCTGAATTTAATAGCAGGAAATTACAAGTCATCCAAGCTTTGATTTCCTTAAGACAGACTTCTAACTTGGCTAATTGACTACTATCATCTGGCTTCATTGACAGGTATAATTGTGTGTCATCTGCATAACAATGAAAATGTATACAGTGCTTTCTAATAATGTTGCCTACCGGAAGCATATATAAACTAAAAAGAGTAGGGCCTAGCACAGATCCCTGTGGAACTCCATGACTAAGCTTTGAGTTGAAAGAAAACTCATTATTTACATGAACAAACTGGAACCTATCAGATAAATTAGATCTAAACCACTGCAACGAAGTTCCATTAAGTCCAACATAGTGTTCTAATCTATCAAGTAGAATATTATGATCGATAGTATCAAAAGCTGCACTAAGGTCTAAAAGGACAAGTACAGAAACCAGTCCATTATCAGATGCGATGAGGAGGTCGTTAGTGACCTTCGCTAAGGCTGTTTCAGTACTATGATGGATTCTAAACCCAGACTGAAAATCTTCAAGTAAACCATTTCCCTGCAGGTGGTCAAATAATTGCATAGCAACAACTCTTTCTAAGATTTTTGAAATGAAAGGGAGATTAGAGATTGGTCTATAGTTGGCTAAAGCTCCTGGATCTAGCGTTGGCTTTTTGAGTAAGGGTTTAATTACAGCCGTTTTAAAAGCCTGCGGTACATGGCCTAAAGTTAATGAAGAATTGATTATATGAAGAATAAAGCTACCAATAAGTGGGAAGACTTCTTTAAATAACCTGGTAGGAATAGGGTCTAAAAGACAAGTTGAAGGTTTGGATGAGGAAACTATTTTGTCTAACTCACAAAGGTCGATTGGAGTAAACTCATCAAGACAGACATCAATTGAAGGAGTTGTAGTAGTTACAGTATTTAAGTTAACTGTGGGAAGAATCTGATTGATTTTATCTCTGATGGATGAAATTTTATTATTGAAAAAGTTCATAAAGTCCTGACTAGTAAGCTCTAAGGGAATGCTAGGATTGACAGAGTCCTGACTCTTTGTCAACCTGGCTACAGTGCTGAAAAGAAACCTGGGATTATTCTTGTTCTCTTCTATTAATGACGAGTAATAACTCGTTCTAGCTTTTCTAAGAGATTTTTTATAAATTAAAAGACGATTTCTCCAAGTTAAATAGATTTCATCTAAATTAGTGGAGCGCAATATTCTTTCTAATTGACGAGTCTTCTGTTTTAAGCTACGAGTTTCTGTGTTGAACCAAGGAGTTAGAAATCTCTGATTAGACTTTTTCTTTTTTAAGGGGGCCACCAAGTCTAGAGTCTGATGCAGAGAAGCTGTAACACTATCCACCATGTTATCAATTACAGAAGGAGCAAGTTATCTATAGCTTATTTCTGTTGTGTTGACACATGGCATAGAGGAAACAATCTGCATAAATTTGGTAACAGCATCATCTGAGAGGCATCTACTGTAATAATATTTTTCTTTAGGAGCCAAATAGTCAGAAATAGTAAAATCAAAGGTTAACAGACAATGGTCTGACAGTACAGGGTTATGAGGAGACACTACAAGATTTTCTATTTCTATGTCATATGTCAGAACAAGGTCCAATGTATGGTGGAGGTAATGAGTAGAATTTCCTACTTTCTGAGAAAACCCAATCGAGTCTAATATTGAATTAAATGCCACATTAAGGCAGTCACTATCTACATCCACATGTATATTAAAGTCCCCTACTATAATTATTCTATCAGATTTGAGCATTATTCTATCAGATTTCAGCACTGGTTCCAAGGTTGTCATAGCCAGGAGCGGCACTGGGGTTAAGCTCCCAGTGCTCATAAAATGCTCCTTATGGCGTGCATCTCGAAAAGCCTCTGACAACTAAGTCCAACTCCTAGCCTGCCCGTGTGGTTTAGTCTCTAAGCCCGGCAGAACTGCTTTTACTAATAGGAGAAGGGGCGAGGGTGGATCTCTGGCGCCTTAAAACCAGATGCTTCGGGTAGATGGTGGCTCGTCAACCTGGGAAGGTAGCCCATCTAGGGGAAGGTAAACCCTGATTTCAAACCTCCGCTGCCTTGCGGCATACCCGGTCAAGGGAAAGGCTTCGGGAGTCAACCCTGAGGAAAAATCCGGAGTCGGAGCCCCTAAGGCAGTTCTATGTTGTGCTCAACATCGTTCTGGCAGCTCCTGCAATGGCGCTGGTGCCAAACTGTAGCAGCCCTGCTGTTCCTTTGGATTCATCAGTGACGTGGAGAGGGGGGACATGCTGCATGGGCAACATCTTGTCCTCCATATCTTCCTGCCCAGGCTTGAATCCTACCAACGCCAACGCTGGAAGGTAGAACACCGGATCACTGGAGAGGACACTCCAGCTCCAAAACACGGGGAATGACAGTTACCGGTTATAAGCCACCGCTCCATTGGCGTAGAGCGTGGCGCCAGGGGTTGTTCCCAACGGTGGGAGGGATCATCGGATCTCACTGGACAGCTACCGCCCACCTCAAGCTGGGCAGCCCCCAGCCAATAAGGTGTTGTCCCGCCACAGCTTGCTTTCCTCATTGGGTGCATGGGGATGAGGAGAAGTCTGAACAGCAGGCTGAGAACCTTCGCACCAGGCAAGACAATAAAACAAAAGAGACCAACTCTAAAACTGGGAACTTGGAACGTTCACACTATGATGACAGGACTCGCTGCTAACCTCAAGGACATCAACGACACCAGGAAGACTGCCATCATCAATAATGAGCTGAAGAGACTGGGAGTGGATATCGCCACTCTCCAGGAAACATGGTTGGCTGACGCAGGCACACTGAGAGAGAAGGACTACACGTTCTACTGGCAGGGAAAGGGCAGTGACGAACACAGGGAACACGGAGTGGGCTTCGCAGTGAAGAACACCTTGCTGAAGATGGTGGAACCGGGCAGCACTGGCTCTGCACGACTCCTCACCCTCCGCCTTAACACCACTCAAGGCCCAGTCACCCTCGTCAGTGTGTATGCCCCAACACTGACAGCCACACCAGAGGCAAAAGACGAGTTCTACGAGAATCTTGCAACAACTGTCAGGATCATCCCCAACTCTGAACAACTCATTCTCCTTGGAGACTTCAATGCCAGAGTGGGTGCTGACCACGACTCCTGGCCCTCCTGTCTTGGACCTTTTGGCGTGGGCAGAATGAACGACAACGGACAGCGGCTGCTCGAGTTCTGCACATATCACGATCTGTGCATCACAAAATCGTTCTTCAAGACCAAGCCCCAACACAAGGTTTCCTGGCAACATCCGCGCTCAAAGCACTGGCACCAGCTGGACTTGATCCTGACCAGGCGCACCTCACTGAAGAATGTGCTAATCACCCGTTCGTTCCAGAGTGCAGATTGCGACACAGACCATTCATTGGTGTGTTGCAAGGTCAAGCTGCAGCTGAAGAAATTCCATCGTGCTAGACACCCTGGAAAGGCACGGATTGACACCAGCAAGATGACTCAACCAGAACTTGTTGAGCAGTTTGCCTCCACCTTTGAGAAGGAACTTGGTGTACCACAAGAAGGACAATCTGCAAAGCAGAAGTGGAAAGCGCTGCGAAACACCATCCACCGCACAGCCTTGGCTACCTTTGGGAGGAAGACCTCGAAGTCACAGGACTGGTTTGATGCCAAGTTGACCGAGATGACCCCCGTCATTGAAGCCAAGCGCTCAGCACTTGCTGAGTACAAGAAGTACCCAAACGAGAAGAATCTCCAGATTCTCAGGGCTGCGAGAAGTAAAGTTCAGCAGACTGCTCAGCGCTGTGCCAACGAGTACTGGACTCAGCTCAGCCAAGACATTCAAACCGCTGCCATAACAGGGAACATCTGTGGTATGTACGATGGCATCAAGAAAGTACTTGGTCTGGCTCAGAGCAAGACGGCCCCCTTCAAATCCTCCACTGGGGAGATGATCACAGAAAAGAACAAGCAGATGGAGAGATGGGTGGAACACTACTCTGACCTCTACTCCAGAGAGAACACAGTGACACCGTCAGCCCTTGATGCCATTGACTGCCTGCCATCCATGGACGAACTTGACGCCGAGCCAACCATCGACGAACTCAGCAAGGCCATTGATAGCTTGGCCACTGGCAAGGCACCCGGCAACGACGGCATACCCCCTGACCTGATCAAGCACCGCAAGACCGCCCTACTGCTGCCATTGCATGACGTCCTCTGCCAGTGTTGGAAGGAAGGTGTCGTACCACAGGACATGAGGGACACCAAGATCATCACCCTCTACAAAAACAAAGGGGAGAGAAGCGACTGCAACAACTACAGGGGCATCTCCCTCCTCAGGGTTGTTGGCAAAGTCTACGCACGAGTTGTTCTCATTCGTCTACAGAAGCTTGCCGAACGTGTCTACCCCGAGTCTCAGTGTGGCTTCCGCGCTGAGCGATCAACGGTAGACATGATATTCTCCATCCGCCAACTCCAGGAGAAATGCAGAGAACAGAACATGCCCCTGTACGTCGCCTTCATCGACCTCACCAAAGCGTTCGATCTGGTCAGCAGAGAGGGCCTTTTCAAGATCCTGCCCAAGACAGGATGCCCACCAAAGTTGCAAAGCCTCATCGAATCGTTTCACACCAACATGCAGGGGATAGTGCAGCACGATGGCAACGTCTCAGAGCCATTCAACATACGCAGCAGAGTGAAACAGGGCTGTGTACTTGCGCCAACCCTCTTTGGGATTTTCTTTGCTATGCTCCTGAGGCATGCCTTCAGCACAGCAACAGAGGGAATCTACCTGCACACAAGATCTGACGGCAGGCTTTTCAACCTCACCCGCCTGAAAGCCAGAACCAAAGTATGCGAGGCTCTAATCAGAGACATGCTGTTCACAGACGACGCTGCAGTCGCAACCCACACACAGCAGGAGCTTCAGACCCTGATGGACCGCTTCTCCCAGGCATGCAAGGACTTCGGGCTTACCATCAGCCTGAAGAAGACTAACATCTTGGCGCAAGGCACGGAAGCACCACCAACCATCACCATCGACGACTACGAGCTGGAGGTCATGAATCAGTTCACGTACCTGGGGTCCACGATCAGCAACAACCTCTCCCTTGATACAGAGATCAACAAGAGGATTGGAAAATCAGCCTTCACACTCGCTCGCCTCACCACACGGGTGTGGGAGAATCCCAAACTCTCTGTCAAGATGAAGATGGCAGTGTACAACGCCTGCATCATCAGCACACTGCTCTATGGGAGTGAGACGTGGACAACATACGCCCGGCAGGAAAAGAGACTAAACTCCTTCCACTTGCGCTGCATTCGCCATATCCTGGACATATCCTGGCAGGACAAAGTGCCCAACACAGAAGTTCTGTCCCGCGCCGGCCTTCCCTCCATGTTCACTCTACTCAGGCAGCACAGGCTCCGCTGGCTAGGCCACGTTCACCGTATGGAGGATGGCAGAATCCCCAAAGACATCCTCTACGGAGAACTGGCGACTGGCAGGAGAGACGTTGGCCGCCCACAGCTGCGCTTTAGAGACGTCTGCAAGAGAGACATGAAGGCCCTGGAGATCAACACAGAGCGCTGGGAGGACCTTGCAACGGACCGCTCCAAATGGAGAGGCACCCTGACCAGACAGCTCAAGACGGGTGAAGAGAGACTGACTGCTGCAGCAGATGAAAAAAGGACCCGCAGGAAGAACCGCCACATACCCAGCAGCACGGAGACCACCCACAAGTGCGACCTGTGTGACAGGGACTGCCATTCGCGCATTGGCCTGTTCAGCCACAGGCGGTGCTGTTCCAGCAGAGTAGACGTTTAGGATTCTCTTCCATGGTCATCATAGACTGACGGAGGCCGACGACGAGATTTCAGCACTAAATCAGCTAAGAAATCAGCAAATTCGGATAAAATTTCTGAGTAGGTTGATGGGGGACGATAAACTATGGCAAATAAAACTGGGTTTAACCTAAAATTGCTAAAGTGCCCAATACTGAGGACCAGGCCCTCAAAGGAATTATAACATGTTTTTTGCTTTACATTAACTAGTAATTTGGAATGGTAAATTGTTGCTACTCCTCCTCCACGACAAGAACTTCTGGGATTTTGACAGTTTAAATAACCAGAGGGAGTTGATTCATTTAAACCAACATAATCCTCTTGCCCTAACCAAGTCTCTGTAAGGGAAATTAAATCAATCTGATGATCAATTAACAGATCATGGACTAACAGAGACTTGGGAGTTAGAGACCCAATATTTAATAAACCACATTTAATTTTTAAATTATGAGGAGGAACAGAGGCCAAATCATTCAATTTAGAGGCTTTATGTTTAATTTGAGTTTTACCAATATTTTGCTTAATCACTTTGGGATGCTTATATATTATATTTTTATTTACTTTGGAGGGAGCAGACAACGATTCTCTGATGGGGAAGACAGGGGCTAAGTTGAGGGGTGGCAGATGAAGAGGAGCTGCAGAGAGGCGTGTAAGACTGCGACTCTGCTTCCTGGTCCCAACTCTGAGTAGTCAAGGTTTTGGAAATTTGGATAAAAAAGATGCCAGATTGTTAGATAAATGAGAAGCACCATCCAAAGTGGGATGAATGCTGTCTCGTCTCATAAGGCCAGGTTTTCCACAAAAAGAGCTTCAATTGTCAATGTAGCCCACGTCATTTGCAGGACACCACACAGACAGCCAGCGGTTCAAGGATGACGAGCGGCTAAACATGTCATCACTGGTCAGATTGGGGAGGGGCCCAGAGAACACTACAGTGGCAGACATCGTTTTTGCAAAGTCACACACCGATTCTACATTAAGTTTCGTGACTTCCGACTGCCGGAGACGGATGTCATTAATGCCAGCGTGAATAACAATTGTGGAGTATTTACAGTTACTTTTAGCCAGCATTTTCAAATTTGACTCGATGTCACCTGCTCTGGCCCCAGGAATGCATTTGACTATGGCCGCTGGAGTCTCTAGGTTCACGTTTCTGACTACAGAGTCACCAATGATCAGAGTTTTTTCCTCAGCGGTTGTGTCGCTGAGCGGGGAAAAACGATTAGAAATGTGAACAGGCTGGTGGTGTACCGGGGCTTTGCGACTAGGCTTCCTTCTCACCGTCACCCACCCAGTCTCCTCGCTGCTGAGGAGAGCCGGAGGACTGCTAACAGGGTTAGCTATGCTAGCTAGCTCCGCTGCAGCTAAGGGGCGTCCGTCAAGAGTAACTGGCGCAGACGGTGTATCAATGCAGCGGAGCCGGGATTCCAAATCAGACAACCTCGCCTCGAGCGCCTCAAAAAGACAACATTTATTACATTTACCGTTATCACTAAAAGAGGCAGAGGTGTAGCTAAACATCTGACAGAGAGAGCACACCACAGGAGGAGAGGAAGGAGAGCTAGTAGCTATCGCTAGTGGCTAACCCAAAAGCTCAGGAGAGTGAGGAGAGCAAGCCACACAGACAGACAGCAAAACAGGAAGTGACGATACGTTACCACAAGGAAGTGACGATCAATCCAGTCAATTTGCATTCAATACTATTAGGTTGTCACGTTTTTTTGCTATCTCTGTGAGCAGCCCTGCTTAGGTTATACAGTCTGACAGCCGTAGGTAGGAAGGACCTGCGAAACCTCTCGGTTGCGCACCTAGGATGATGTAGTCTGCTGCTAAATGAGCTCCTCAGTGCGTTCAGTATGTCCTGCGTAGGGTGGGACTCGGACTCCAGCAGAGATGACAGTTTAGCCACCATCCTTCTCTCTCCTATCTCCTCCACTGGGTCAGGGCGCTGCCCCAGAACAGAGCTAGCTTTCTTGATCAGTTTGTTCAGTCTCTTCCTATCGGCTGCTGTAATGCCACTGCCCCAGCAGACCACTCCAAAAGTGATGGCTGATGCCACCACCGTGTCATAGAATGTCTTCAGCAGCGCCCCTTGTACACCAAAAGACCTGAGTCTCCTCAGTAGGAACAGCCTGCACTGTCCCTTCTTGTAGAGTGCGTCGGTATTGTGTGACCAGTCTAGTTTATTGTTCAAATGAACACCCAGGTACTTGTAGGATGTCACCATCTCAATGTCTGTTCCCTGTATGTTTACTGGTGCCGTGAGGGGTTGTCCTTGCCTGTGGCAGTCCACCACCAGCTCCTTAGTTTTCCTCATGTTGATCTGGAGGCAGTTCCGATGGCACCAGTCCACGAAGTCCTGGATAAGTCCTCTGTACTCAGCTTCGTCTCCGTTGGAGATGAGGCCAACGATCGCAGAGTCGTCAGAGAACTTCTGTAGATGGCAGTGTGTTGTGTTGTGTGAAAAGTCCACAGTATAAAGGGTGAACAGAAAGGGAGCCAAAACCGTTCCCTGGGGGGCCCCCGTGCTGCCGATGATCATGTCGGACACACAATCCCGGGTTCTCACAAACTGTGGCCGGTTAGTGAGGTAGTCCAGGATCCATGATGACAGGTGCTGGTCCACCCTTGCGCACAGCAGCTTGTCCTTCAGGATCATCGGTTGGATGGTGTTGAAAGCACTAGAGAAGTCAAAGAACATGATCCTCACCGCATTCCCGGGCTTCTCCAGGTGGGACAGAGAACGGTGAAGGAGGAAGATCACTGCATCCTCCACCCCAATGCCATGCTGGTAGGCAAACTGGAGTGGATCCATCGCTGGTCCCACCAGGGGGCGGAGGTGAGCAAGGAGCAGTCTCTCCAGGGTCTTCATCATGTGGGACGTCAGGGCCACTGGTCTGTAGCTGTTCAGGTCTTTGGGGTAGGAAGTCTTTGGTACAGGTACCACACAAGATGTTTTCCACAACTGTGGTACCCTCCCCAGCTTCAGGCTCAGGTTGAAGATGAGCTCCACAATCCCACACAGCTTATCTGCACAGGACTTGAGGAGCTTTGCGCTGATGCTGGCCGGTCCCGAGGCCTTCCTCGCCTTGATCTTCCTCAGCTCCGTCCTCACCTGGGTCTTATGGCTCTTTTCCATAGTCACAGTTCTTTTTTACTTGTTTCGATTCTCCACTACTTCTTTCTCTCTGGGTTGTTGATCCATTACAGCCCTGTAAAGCCGCGTAAGCTCAGTAGTGGGCGGGATTGAGGCGGAGCCACACTCTGCTGACGTCAACACGCGACCAACTCCTTCACAACAAAGAAAACGGCGCATTAGGAGCGGAGGATTTCCACTTTGCTTCTTCTCTGGCTTTTGAACATGATAAATGAATGTTTTTAACCGGAGAAGACGACGTGCATTGAGAGAACACACGTTGGGGCAGTACCAGAGACTCGTTGTTGCCATTGGGGAATATCAAGCAGCGGAATATGAAGCAGAGAGCTTAATTACCCAGCACATCAGG
Source organism: Pholidichthys leucotaenia (assembly GCA_020510985.1). Taxonomy (NCBI): domain Eukaryota; kingdom Metazoa; phylum Chordata; class Actinopteri; order Cichliformes; family Pholidichthyidae; genus Pholidichthys; species Pholidichthys leucotaenia. The sequence continues at coordinate 265,587,434 of CM035846.1, read as the reverse complement.
CACATCAAGCACACGAGGAAACGGTTTTTGGTAATTTAATGCTTTCTATTGTCATTTTATCGTCATGTCATTGTTGTGTACAGCATTTTGATGTCGCCAGGTTATCAGTATTAATATGTATGCTGTGTGTGTGTTCTAGTTGGCTGCGTTGTTGCAAAATCAACGCTGCAGACCATGGACCTGGGCAGTAAACCGTAGCTCGCAGTTGTGGGAGAATATTGTCCCCAGCTTCTCAAGCACACAGTGGTTGCAGAACTTCCGGATGTCCGAGGACACTTTCACCTACTTGTGCCACAAATTGCGTCCTTGCATGGAGCCTCATTCATGTGCATACATATGTCAAACATTTGTTTTTTTAAATAAAATTAGGTGCACTTTTCATCTACGTCTCCTCTGTTGTTCATAACGCTTAACTGTTAAGGGACAGCTAATTAAATCCTAAAACCTTGTAATTGACCTTGGAATTAAATGTGGATACTTGTTATATTTCCAATTAATCATAGCCCTATTTTACGTACAAAATAATTTAAATTACTTTAAAAAAAGCCAATTCGACTGTAGGAAAATTCTTGTTTTTGTGTATCATTTTCCCATTGATAGTTCTTTTTAAGGGATATGTGTTCAGGGATGGGAAATTACACGCTAAAACACCGTAGAAAATGACTGCAGAAAAATGCAGCAGCTGAACAACTCCCTTTTGGTTTTATGGAATTGCCAATTGACCTTGGAATTATATGTGGACACTTGTTATATTTCCCGTTAATCCTAGCCCACTTTTACTTACAAAATAATTTTAAAAATTTTAAAGAAAGGCAATCCAACTGTAGCACCATTTTGCATGTTGAGTGTCAACTGAGTATCATTTTCCCATCTATTGATATTTATAAGGGATATGTGTTCAGGGATGGGTAATTACACGTCAAAACACCTTAAAAAATGATTACTACAAAAAAGGCAGCAGCTAGACAACTCACTTTTGGTTTCCACTAGAAAGAATAACATACATACTGAAATCAAAGGAAATGTGTTTGAGAATATATGGAGACCTTTCATTGATTATGTAAATTAAGTAAACATAACTTCAGAAGGTGGTGAATGATATGTGTGGACCTTGCAAATTCCAAGCTGGTGAATGTATATTATGTATTCTAATGTAATAGATTACCTAGACTAAACAGAGGAACATTGTTGACTTGTTTTTGTTAATGGTTTCTGTTTTTTATTAACCTTTTTTTTGTCATTTTATTGTTCTTTTTAGTTTTTAAATTACTTTTGTGTTAGTGTCTGACTGTGTGTGCTGTTTGTAAAAAAAAAAAGGTTCAATAAAAATATTGTGGGAAAAAAAATTGCTCTGATCTGCGTGGAAATCATGGACTGTTGAGACATCATGGACGTACCTGCTTCAGCTGCACTGAGTCTGCGATGTCATAGCAAAAAATGATAAGCTGACACAACTCGATCCCCAGGTTAATAACTATATTAGCCACAGAATGTATATTCAAAAGTAAACAGTACTGAGTTCGGTATAATAAGATGCATTTGACAGTTATGATGCATTTTAGGCCAAAACAAACTTGATCTAGGATTAAAAGCAATTAAAATAATGCAGTCACAAGGTTACATGGAAAATGCTTGATTTACTCGATACATGTACTGTAGAAATATATATTCTCTGCATCAACAATGTACTATACATGCATTCATGTCGTATTGCACTGACAAACCTCTGAAGTTTTTGCAGATGTCTCTTTTTTATATGTGAAGGTTACCACCATGTGACATAAATTTCTTAAAAATGAGCCATTATTTTCAAGGTCGCTCATTAATGGTTTGTACTATTGACTCTTTTCCCACCAGTGTATTAACAGACAAAAATAGAAATCATGATGCAAACACATAAATCACTAAATTGTTTATTACAATCAGCAGCAAATTCCAGATTATTCAGAATTTGCAAAACTCAAACTGTCAGACTGGGTCACTCAGCAGCTGGGATGTGCAGCTCACACTGGTCTCAGATCAGCCGATCTTAGGCCTACATCTCTGTAAATAGTGACGCAAGGTCCAGTTTGGGGTGGATCGATCATTTCCCTCTTGCCTAGACAAAAGACAGAAATGTGTGGAGGTTAAATAAACGAAGTTTAAAACATATTTGGGAAATACACTTGTTGCTAAAAGCCAGTGGTGGAATGTGAATGAATGAATCTTTATTTCGGATAGATTTAAAGAAAATACAATAATATAACAAAGGGGGAAAAAATTTAATAAGGTCGAATTAAACAATAACTCCTCTGATTATACAGTTCAACATAGGTTATCTGAAATGGGTGATGGCTGAAGCTGCAGCTTATATTGCCCACCCATATTCCATCCAAGAATTCAAAAGAAAAACAAAACAGCAGTGATTCCAATTCCAATGTGACAATAAAGTACTTCGTTGTTGTATTTAACCACAATTTTCATATAGCTGCACTGATGTCAAGTCGATTTTACAAGGGCTGGGTTGCATTTAAAATCATCTGCTTTTACTGTGGTCTCAGCAATCAGAATGAATTAATACATTCACTGGAATGGAATCTAATACTTTAACTGAAGGTGTGCATCACAGATTATGGAGTCGCTCAGTCAAAATATGGAGTTTTTATCAATAAAAGTTTGTCTGGAATGTAAAAGTGTCTCTTCTTGCACTGGCTTCAAGTGTGGGTGGTGTTTTGTACTTTTATTGCTAAAATATAAAAGGAAGCACTACAATGGGTCTCAAATATTTGTAATGTGTCCTGTTACTGCATGACTTTATTGATGATAGACTATAAACTACACATATAAACTAAACTATATTGATGACTGAACAACTGCCATTCCCCAAAAGATAGTTATGAACATAACTCAAAGGATCACACAAGTGATCTGACAAATAAATACATTAACAAGTGGTTTATTTTACAGTTGATGCGCCAGTCTTTTTCAGTTATTCTGTAATTAATACTCACACAATCAAATAAATCTCAGTTCAGTCCCTTTTACATTAAGTGGAAATTGTGCTAATTTGGTTTTGACACTTACCTATAAAAGCAAAGGATTTCAGTACTTTCCACAGTGGCGACGTCCGTTGTTGAGCGGCCGATTCCCTCCTGCCTAGACGAGCGACAGAAATGGATGGTGTTGAGTTTTTTCAAGCAAGTTCAACACTTATACAGGCACATCTCAAAAATTAGAATATCATGAAAAAGTTAAATATTTTTGTCACTCATTTCAGAAAGTGAAACCCATACTATATAGATTCATTATAGGGACAGTGATATATTGAAAGTGTTTATTTTAATATTGATGATTATGGCTACAGCCCATATTAACCAACACCTCAGCGGCCCACATTTCTATTTAAAAACTATTTTTTAAAGTTTATGTAATATTCTAATTTTTTGCCAAATGGAATTTGGGGTTTTCAGGGGCTGTAAGCCATAATCACCCAAATTAAAATAAATAAATGCTTGAAATATATCATGGTCTGTGTAATGAATCAATATAATATATGGATTTCTCTTTCTGACGCTTTAGAAAATTATATGAATGACTTTATAAATTACTGGTTTGAAAAAGCACTTTTATATTGTTGAGATTTCGGATCCTGTGAACTCACCAGTATCCACTATAAACAGGGAAGCTAATAACCCTGACATGTGGAAACACATTCTAGCATTAAATTGCACACAATTTAATGCAAAACAAAAACCAGGACTATAACCAGGATTGATATATTTAATTGTTTTGCTCTCACAAGCAAATATTTAGGAGAAAACAAGCGTGAATCAACAGTGGGTATTATCTAGCTACTAGCCAAAACTCGTTAGCTAAAACGAGTTAGCCAGCAAAAAACGGGATTAAATTGCACACAATTTAATGTGCAGCACCAAGTGCAATACAAAACAAAAACCAGGACTATAACCAGGATTGATATATTTCATTGTTTTGCTCTCACAAGCGAATATTTAGGAGAAAACAAGCGCGAATCAACAGTTGGTATTATCTAGCTACTAGCCAAAATTCGTTAAAAAAAACGAGTTAGCCAGCACAGAACGGGGCTGTATGGCTCAAAAGTGAGCTTACCACCAGAATCAGAATCAGAATCAGAATCAGGTTTATTGCCATTGTTCATGTAGTACACAAACTAGGAATTTGTCTCGGTACAATGCTGCAACATTAAACATGATAAGATAAGAGAAATAAACTATACATGTAATAAAGTGTAGGATAAGATTAAGTGATACTGGTCAACAGTTAAAATATATATTAGCCAGCAGCAGATACTGTGGAGAACTATATAGTGCAGTCGGTAATGCAGGAAGAAAACAGTGATGATTGACATGAGTCTGGTTGAGCTGCTGTACATGGTGCACGAGAGTCACTTAGTGTTCAGCAGTCTAATGGCAGAGGGGAAGAAGCTGTTCATGTGACGGGAGGTTTTAGTCTGGATGGACCGAAGTCTTCTACCAGAGGGGAGGGGGGCAAACAGTACATGACCAGGGTGTGAGGGATCGGCTATGATCCGGCCAGCACGCCTCCGGGTCCTGGAGATGTACAGATCCTGGAGAGATGGGAGCTTGCAGCCGATCACCTTCTCAGCAGTGCGCACGACGCGCTGCAGCCTTAGTCTGTCCCTGGCAGTGGCTCCTGCGTACCACACGGTTATGGAGGTGGTGAGGATGGACTCGATGATGGCTGTGTAGAACTGCACTAACATCTTGGTGGGTAGCTTGAGCTTCCTCAGCTGCCGCAGGAAGAACATCCTCTGCTGGGCTTTTTTGATGAGTGAGCTGATGGTCAGCTCCCATTTGAGGTCCCTGGTGATGGTAGTGCCTAGGAAGCGGAAGGAATCAGCAGTGGTGATGGGAGAGCCTGAGAGGGTGAGGGGGGGCAGAGGAGTAGTGACTTTCCTGAAGTCTACAATCATCTCCACTGTCTTCAGAGCGTTCAGCTGCAGGTTGTTATTGCTGCACCAGGACGCCAGCTGGGCCACCTCTCTCCTGTAGGCGGACTCGTCGCCGTTGGAGATGAGCCCGATGAGGGTGGTGTCGTCCGCAAACTTGATCAACTTGACAGACTGGTGGCTGGAGGTGCAGGAGTTGGTGTAAAGGGAGAAGAGTAGGGGGGAAAGTACACAGCCCTGGGGTGATCCGGTGCTGATGCTAGTATAGTCTGAGACAGTCTTTCCCAGCCGCACATGCTGCCTCCGGTCCGTCAGGAAGTCGATGATCCACCTGCAGAGGGAGTCAGGCACGTTGAGCAGGGACAGCTTGTCCCGGAGCAGAGCGGGGCGGATGGTGTTGAATGCGGAGCTGAAGTCCACAAACAGGATCCTGGCGTAGGTTCCCGGGGAGTCCAGGTGCTGCAGGATGGAGTGGAGGGCCAGGTTGACTGCATCGTCTACAGACCTGTTGGCTCGGTAGGCAAACTGCAGCGGGTCCAGGAGAGGGGTGGTGATGGACTTGAGGTGGGACAGGACCAGGCGCTCAAAGGACTTCATGACTACAGAGGTGAGCGCTACAGGTCTGTAGTCATTAAGTCCAGTGATCCGTGGCTTCTTGGGGACAGGGATGATGGTGGAGGATTTGAGGCAGGACGGCACGTGGCATAACTTAAGGGAGGTGTTAAAAATGTCTGTGAATACAGGAGCCAGCTGTTTCGCACAGAGTCTCAGGGTGGAGGGAGACACGCCGTCTGGGCCGGGGGCCTTGCGCGGGTTCAGTCTGGAGAACTGTTTGAGCACATCCTGCTCACTGATGATAAGGGGAGGGGGGGAGGTGGGGGGGGGGGTGCCTTAAATGAAGTAGGGAATGTGGAGGCTGTGGAGCTGGAGGGAGGGGGGGAGTTGGACACAGATGACGAGGTGTCAAAACGGGCATAGTGTTGGGACAGTCTCTGACAAAGGGCTTTGTCATCCTGACCTTTAGGAGCCTGAGGCCGATAGTTGGTGATCTGCCTCAGTCCTCTCCACACGGAAGCCGAATCATTAGCAGTGAACTGCTGCTGGAGTCTCTCTGAATACACAGATTTAGCCCTCTTCAACTCTCTGTTAAACCGGTATTTAACCTCCCTGTAGCAGCCCCTGTCTCCACTTTTCAGCGCTGCTTCCTTCTCCTTCCTGATCTGTCTGAGCTTAGCTGTGAACCAGGGTTTGTCATTAGAGTAACTCACCCTGGTGCGTGATGGAAGAATGTTCTCTTCACAAAAGTGGATATATGAGTTCACAGTGTCCGTGTACTCATCCAGATCATGCGTGGCTCCTTTAAGCATGCCCCAGTCAGATATTTCCATGCATGTTTCCAGCTTCTCCTCAGCATCACTGGTCCGTATCTTCGTAGTGCTCACAACAGGTTTAGTGAGCTTCAATCTCTGTCTGTATGTGGGAATGAGGTGAACCATCACGTGATCAGATAATCCCAGCGCAGCTCGAGGGACAGCGCGATATGCGTCTTTCACTGTGGTGTAACAGTGATCCAGTGTGTTTAATCCTCTGGTGGGGCATTTAATAAACTGTTTGTAGCGGGGGAGATCGTGGCTCAGATTGCACTGATTAAAGTCGCCAGCCACAATAATCAGCGAGTCTGGAAAACTCCGCTCTGTGTGTTGAATGTGATCCGCGAGCACGCGCTGAGCTTCGCGCGTGTCCGCGTCGGGAGGGGCGTACACAGCGATCAGTATAAAAGAAGCAAACTCCCGTGGGGAATAAAAAGGCTTGCAGTTGATAACAAGAAATTCCAAGGCAGGAGAACAGTGTTTGGAAATTTCCGTTACATCAGAGCACCAGCTACAGTTGATGTAGAAGCAGACTCCGCCTCCTGTGGTCTTGCCGGAAAGCTCTGTGTCACGATCAGCACGGAAGAGCTGGAAGCCGTCGAGGCGCAGCGCGCTGTCCGGTATATTTTCCCGGAGCCAGGTCTCAGTAAAGCAGAGGACAGCTGAGGAGGCGAGGTCCTTAAAACGCATCAGCAGTCTCAGTTCATCCACCTTGTTAGAGAGAGAGTTGGTATTGGACAGAAATATGCCAGGCAGCGCCGTTCGCGAGCCTCTCCTGCGAAGTCGTACGAGAGCGCCCGCTCGTCTTCCTCTCTTCCGCCGTCTCACTTTCCGAGCCAAACAATAAACCAGATCGGCGGCAGGGGCTAGAAAAACTGGGAGGAGGTCCGTGGGGGTCAAAGTCCTGATATTTAAAAGTTCTTCACGGGTATAAGTGCAAGCAGACACACAATTGACAAACAAAAACAAACAAAGAGCGCAGCGAAGCACCATGTCGACCGCTGTGGGCGCCATCTTGGATTATAAGCGATAACAGGATAACAGGATAACAGGATAAATAAGCGAACAGATGCACAATATTACAAATCACTCACCATGGATGGTTCTCTCAACTTCGTATTCAGCTTGTCAGTAGTACGGTTCTATTCTGCGCAGTCATCTGTAGGGTCCGGATCACTCTTCTGACTGTGTATCTGCCAGCAAGCAGAGAAAACCCCGCACCTCTTCGTTGGACCACGGTGTAGATTTCCGCAAAACCTAACCTACAACGCTGTCTCTATTAATATCGTATTCACTCCGTGAGCGATTGCAAATGGCGGACGTAAAAATTCGAAGAGGGGCGATTTCGTGACGTTACGCACTGACCAATCAGGGGCTAACAGTCGACTGACGTCAAATCACACCTCGATTTTTCTCGCTTGTCCCCTGCCCCTAAACTGGCACGAAAATCGTATCGGTTAAAGCGAGTAGGGTACTGTGGAAAGAGCGAGAAAGTGAGTAAAGTAAAAGTAAGTAAAGCTAAGGTGATACTTGTGGAAAAGTGCCTTTAGTGAGGGTCATGTTGGGGGGCTGTGTGTTGGGAGTGGGGGGGTGTTGGTGGAGTGGGGTGTGGGCAGCAGGACTCGATGTCTTTAGAGGCAGCAGTGGTTGTTGTGCAGTTCGGGGGGAGGGCGGTTGGTCAAACCTATTAGATAGATAGATAGATAGATAGTTTATTTCGAACGCAAAAAATATAACAAAAAACAAGCAAATAGCAAATGCAATAAAGTTACAGTATACACTGTTCGAAAGGGAGAAGGAAGAAGTGAACACTTATTAATTCCAACTCCTCTTTTCCATCGATACACCCATGTGAATTTTATACAAATTACCACCTTTAATACCCCAAGTAAACAATTTACTGTATTTTTTACAGATCAACATTAACACCTGTCCATTCTAACATACAATGAAGTCTATATTTCAAAACCAGTCTCAAACGACACAGATACACACAGTGCTGTCCCACCCACCATTCCATAGTGTCCCATAATGTCCCAGAGTGAACATAATGAATCGTACATATAAATTCTACCCTTCTAACATGTATCCTTTCAACAAATGGTGCTTATACCTCTTTTTAAATTGATTTCTGTTTGTACATAGTTTCAGTTCCGGCTCCAGACTGTTCCACAAATCCACCCCACAGACAGATATGCACATACTTTTCTTGGTTGTATGTATCTTGGGTTTTGTGAAGTTTAAGTCTCCTCTCAAATTATGATCATTGTCTCTTTTTTTAAATATTTTTTGTATATTAGTTGGGAGTTGATTGTTAATTGCCCTGTACATTACTTGTGCTGTCTTAAATTTAACTAAATCGATGAACTTTATGACATGTGACTTCAAAAACAAAGAATTGGTATGGTCTCTATATCCTGCATTGTTTATTATCCTTATAGCTCATTTTTGTAATGTGCATATTGCTTGTAGGTTGGTCTTGTAGGTGTTTCCCCAGACTTCTACACAGTAGTTAAGATAAGGTAAAAACAGTGAATTGTACAATAAGACCAATGATTTATAGTCCACAATGTGTCTTGTCTTCCCCAGTATGCCTATACATTTTGCTAATTTAGCCCGGATGTGACTGGTGTGAGGTTTCCAGCAGATTTTACTGTCTAGCGTCACCCCCAGAAACTTATTTTCCTGTACTGTTTGTATTCTGGTATCATCTATCGTTATCATTATTTCATGATTTATTTTATAATTTCAATACAACATAATCTTTGGGTTTTTTTTAGATTTAGAGATAATTTATTTTTGTTGAACCACTGCGTTAATTTTTCCATTTCAGTTGTGACCACCTCTAAAACCTGCTGCAAATTCTCACCAGTGCAAAGGATATTTGTGTCATCCGCAAACAAAATAAATTTCAGAATTTTTGATACTTGGCATATGTCATTTATATACAAGATAAAGAGTTTGGGTCCCAAAACTGACCCCTGGGGCACACCACAAGTGATGTCCATGCAGGGTGATTTGTGCTCTCCAATTTGTACAAATTGTTGTCTGTTACTTAAATAACTTTCCACCCAACTCAGTCCTACCCCTCTTATCCCATACCTTTCCAGTTTCCTTAGAAGTATTCTGTGGTCAATGGTGTCAAAAGCTTTCTTTAAGTCTATAAATACTCCTACAGCAACCTTTTTTTTGTCTATACAACTAGTAATTTCTTCTATAAGTTCAATCAGTGCCAAAGATGTAGATTTATCTGCTCTAAAACCATACTGGCTATCTGTAAGGAGGTTGTGTTTTTCAGTGAAATCATCCAGTCTCTTAGTGAATATTTTTTCAAGTATTTTGGAGAATTGTGAGAGTAAAGAGACTGGCCTGTAATTTGTGAAACAATGACTGTCTCCTGTTTTGTAAAGAGGTGTTACTTTTGCTATTTTCATTTTGTCTGGAAATGTACCAGTTTGAAATGACAGGTTACAGATGTGGGTGAGTGGCTTAACAATTCCCTCAATTACTTTTTTCACTATTGTCATGTCAATTTCATTCCAGTCCGTTGATTTTTTGTTCTTAAATTTACTCACAGTCTCGATAATTTCCTTTTCAGTAACTGCACCCAAAAAGATTGTGTTTGGGTTTCTATCCTCTATTTCATTCACAGACCCACTGTGGTTTGTTTCTGGAGTCACTATTGATTTTGCTAATTCAGGACCAACGTTTACAAAAAATTTATTGAAACCACTGACCACATCTTCCATATTATTAATCAAACTGTCGTTTTCGATAAAATATTCTGGATAATTTGCATACTTAGGACGATTACTAATAATCCCCTTGAGTACTTGCCATATTCCTCTTATGTTATTTTTGTTATCCTCTAGTATTCTGTTGTAATATTCTTTCTTACAGGTCCTCATTATAGTGGTAAGCTTATTTTTATATCTTTTATATTTGATCTCAGCTTCCACAGTTCTGCATTTAATGAATTGTTTATATAATGTATTCTTCTTTTTACATGCATTTATTAACCCCTTGGTGATCCAAGGAATATTTTTTTGTTGTTGTCTGTCACTGTATTGTTTTATAGGACAGTATTTATTGTACAATGATTGAAATATTTGTAAAAATTTATCATATGCTCCATTTATGTCATTTTCATCATAAACTATCTTCCAATCTTGTATTAATAATTCCTTTGTCAGTAAATACATTGATTCTTCGGTTCTTATTCTTTTATATTTAATATTTTTGGTATACTTTTTCTTCCTATAATCACATTGATAGACAACAAAAATCGGCAGGTGGTCGCTGATATCATTCAATAAAAGCCCACTCCTGATATTATTTTCCATAATGTTTGTGAATATGTTATCTATTAGTGTGGCACTGTGCGACGTGATTCTGCTAGGTCCTGTAATTGTTGGATGTAAGCCCATACTGTACATTGTGTTGATAAATTCTTCTGTCAAACTATGTTGTTTTGAGTTCATCAGATCTATATTTAAATCACCACAGATGAACATAACTTTATGAGTTAGTTTTGCGTACATTTTTTCCATCCAGTCCTTAAATAAGTCAATGTTTGATCCAGGTGTTCTATATACACAGCTCACTACTACATTCTTCACATTGTCCAGACAGATTTCTATTGTAATACATTCAAATAAATCATCCACAGTTACTGACAGATTTTCAACAACCTTGTATTTCAAGCTCTTGTCAACATAAATTGCAACTCCTCCTCCTTTTTTCACTTTTCTATTTATATAATTTAATTCATAGCCATCCATGGTAAAATCCACTCCTTTCTCTTCACTGAGCCACGTCTCTGATATTGCCACAATATTGAAGGGCTCTTTAAACTGATTTAAATAATCTTTAATGTTAGAGAGACTTCTGCTGTTGAAGTGGATCATAGAAATATTGAAATCAGATGTGACCATTGTGTTAAACTGTTCATCTGTGTAATAATTACAGTCATTATTGATTGAGTTAAAAAGATTATTATCAGGGTCTATGTCATATTCTACGTCCTGTGGGTTGTGCTCTGTGTATTCAAAAACTTTCAGTTCCTGTTGTTCCTGTTTGTTGATTTTTTGATTCATACTGTAGAATGTTTTGTTGCAGATGAGTAAAATCCTTCAGTGTCCTATATTTGTCTGAATTGTTGCTGTGCCTCCAGATCGTATTTGTCCAGTTCCATAATATTACGGATGTTAATGACCTTGGCTTCTTCAGGCGATCCGTTTAATTTGATGAATATTTTACAGTTTGATGTCCAGGTGTTTTGAATTTTTTTCTGCTTTTTCATGTATCTTGCTTTCCTGGCTATTTCTGCGTTCTCTTTCGTGAGGTGCTCGTTTATGAAGATGTTGGTTCCGTTCAGCTTCTTACCTTGTTTCATTAGCGCCGTCTTGTGTTTTCTGTTTACAAACCTCATGATCACAGCAGGTTTGTCGCCGTTTTTCCTGGGCAGAGGGTGGCAGGACTCGATGTTGGTGCAGTCCAGCTGGATTCCTTTTGACTGCATGAAGGCCGTCACCTGTTGCTCAGTGGATTCCTCATCCAGCTGACTTACACTGCTGTCTGCGGCCACTGCTCTCGCGTATGATCGGGGTTTGATGTGGAGCCCCGTGATGATCACGTCGTTTGCCCGAGTTCTCTGGTCCATCTCAGCCAATCTGCTTTCCAGATACGCCAGCCTCTTGTCTTTTTCAGCATTCTGGCTGCGCAGCGCTTTAATTTCTTCCACGAGGTCCAGTATACCTCTTTGTTGTGATTTTAGAGCAGCCATTTCTTCTGCCAAGAAATCCAGCGCTTGTTTTATCTCATCTTCATTTGGCAGAGCTCTTTTGGGACCCATTATTCCGGCCGATGATCTCTGATTTGGATAGCTCGGGAAAAAAAAAAAAAAAAAAAAAAACGCACGTGGGAGTAATCTCTTTGTTTGAGCGCGAGGTGCGGGGGGGCGGGGGGCCGCTTCACAAGTTTCACCAGCTACAAATTCCTCGTTACTCTTCACGAGCATTAAAAAACAGGTTCAGATTGTTCGCCCACTCCCTGCCCCCCGTGGCCTGGGGGGAGGTATTCTGGAACCCAGAGATGGTTTTAAGGTTTCTCCAGACCCCACCGATGTCGCTCTGTTACAGCTTGTCCTCCATCTTCTTCCTGAAGTTGTCCTTGCCTTCTCTGATCTTCCTCCTCAGCTCCCTCTGTACGGACTTCAGCATCTCCCTGTTCCCCCACCTGAAGATCCTCTTCTTCTCTCTCAGAAGTGTTTTTATCTCAGGGTTGATCCAGGGTTTGTTGTTTGAGCAACACCGTATGGTCTTGGTGGGTACGGTGTTGTCCACACAGAAGCTGATGTAGTCCGTGATGGTGTGAGTGAGGCCATCGATGTCCTCACCATGTGGATCGCAGAGCTGCTCCCAGGCAGTGGTTTCGAAACAGTCCTTTAGAGCGTCCATTGCCTCCTCAGACCATAACTTCACTGTGCGCTTGACCGGAGGTTGTCTGTGCACTAGGGGTTTGTACACCGGCAGGAGATGAACCAAGTTGTGATCCGATCTCCCCAGTGGGGGGAGTTGTGATGAGGTGTACGCCTCCTTAGTGTTTGTGTAGAATAAGTCCAGTGTTTTATTGTCTCTAGTGTGGCATGTGACATACTGGGTGAACGTGGGTAGAATGGGAGACAGTGAAATATGGTTGAAATCACCTGAGATGAGGAGAAGAGCATCTGGGTGTTCTGTCTGCAGCCTGCCAGTTACTGAGTGGATGACGTCACGCGCTGTCCCAGCGTTCGCCGTCGGATTTGCATAAATAACAATGCAGATCACGTGTGAGTATTCCCTCGGGAGATAGGTAGGCCGCATGCTAACAGCTAGCAACTCAATGTCTTTGTTGCAGTGTTGTTGTTTAACCATGATATGTCCCGGTCTGCACCAGCTGATATTGACGTACATCATCACTCCACCGCCCCTTGCCTTCCAACTGTCTGGTGTTCGATCTGCCCGTATTGCGTGGAAACCCTCCAGTTCAATGTTAGCATCTGTTGCTAGTTCTGTTAGCCATATCTCTGTTAATAGCATTAGACTACACTCCCTGTATATGCTATCGTAGTGGGAGATAGCCACTAGCTCATCTGTTTTTCTGAGTAGCGATCGTACATTCCCCATAATGACAGATGGGAGGGCGGGTCTGTACCTTATATTCCTTGCCCGCTGTCTCACTCCAGCACGACACCCATGTCGTTTTCGTCTTATTTCTCCCGGTATGTCGAGTTTTTGCGTTAGCATCATGGGCCGGTTAAGTGCTAACAGCTGGTCCCTGTTGTACTGCCTCCTGCCAGAAACAGTGGCTCCGTTCGCTGACTCAGGAGACATTTGGGCGATATACGTGTTCGGATGGAATAAAGGTGACGCTGGATCATAAAGACTGGCAAGAGAGCCAGATAGTAAATAGAAATAGGCAGAAATTGATCTGCTGTTGCAAAAGGCAGCCTACTCGTGTGGCGCCGGAAGTTGTATATCAAGGCTATCGCCGGATAGCGATAACCTTGAGATTCTTCCATCACTGGAGTAAAAATAACTTCACTGGAGATTAAATTAGTTTGAAAATGAGACTGATATTCACCTAGAGACAGAAGGACCGGAAGCTCTGCAGATGAATCGGAATGTCAGAGTTTTTTATCCACGGACTCCTGCCATGGATGTGCTAACAAGGCTAGCAGGCTAGCAGTGTAAACACCCCATCATCCAGGGAAAATTTTGGAGGCAGGGACAATTTTTTCAGGTGAGACCCCGTCGGATAACGTAAACCTAAACATGATGGTGTTTTGGAAATTTCCGCAGCAGGTTGAACACAGCTGCAGAAGTTATTAAAGCAACTTCACCTGTCTGCAACTCACTCAGACTGTGAATTCATGTCTATTCGTGTCTCTACATTGAGTTAAAATGTAATCACGCCCTGCAAAAAATTTGCCTGTTCACATTTGGTCTGAACGCACCTTTAGAGATTTAAAGAAACATGCACTGAAACCAGCCAGTCTGAGAAAGGTTGCAAAAGATAATTCACAACTATGCTGCAATAATTAAATAATTATTAAAGAATATTTGACCAAATTATGTCACAAACATTTCATTAAGCCCTGTGTGAGCTGTTAAAATGTGGAAAAAGTGCAAGCAATCACCACTTTCAGATTCCTTTGTCTCAAATGTAGAGCTGTTTGGCCCCTTCTTGTTTCACCATCTCTGTCAGTAGGTCAAACAGCTGTGGCAAAGATTATGGTCCATCTACCCACCCTGTAATCTCAGTTATTTCACCTTGCTGCTGACGTAGGTTGTCTTACAGAGACAGCTGTCCCACCTGTTTTTTCACAAGAGTGACTATCAAAGAGATATGTGCTGTCTTAATCTACTTTCCAAATATGTACCACCTGTCCAGAGAGGCAATCAAGATTACCTGCAGACAGAGTGAGTGGTGAGAAGATATTGGATTAATGGGATGGTAAAAATGAAGATTATAGGATGGTTTATAAGATGTTCAAAGACAGAAAATGTGCATAGTCCAGTGTGAAAGATTTCAACCTTAAGTTTATTAAAGAAACTTGTAGCTTATTAACATAACTGGTTTTGGTTGTAAGTTATTGTTTAAAACTAGATCAAATATTGATCATGACCGAAAACATTGATACAATTCCACACTGAAGCTACAGACACAGTGATACACATTTTCCATTTGTAAACAATGACAATAAAATGATAAATAAATGGGTTGATTAACACATACATATACACCCAAGCAAAGATAAAAATCAATATATCCTGTAGTTTTTTGGGAAATTCGGTAGCATTGAAGACATACAGTGAGGAATGTACACCGAACGTAACATATTTAAAATATGTTACGAAGGCCGTTGTCCTGTGTTTTATGGCGATGAAATGTTCAACAGCTTGGTAAATGTATTTCTGACTAAAAACTCCAAATCCTCACCTTCTATAACTGCACTTGACACTTACTGATGCTGCTAACAGCCATCTTTCATCAACAATGATGTTGATGTTATGCTGTGATTCGATTGGTCAGATGTCAACACGGAACTGGCTTTTATTAACAATGCAGTGAGTGGGAGTCAAGACAGATTTTTTTTTCTATAGTTATAGTTCTGTTTCTATATCATATGATAATGCAAGAAATCTCTGTCTGCGTGTCTGTCTGTCTGTGTGTTCCGCACGTATCTCCCGAACTGTTTGTCAGACTGGCCAAAGATTTTATACGTGCTGTGCTGAGGTTACGAGGGTGTGCATCCCCGAATTTCAGCCTCCCCAGATATGCAGAAGTTTAGGAGGGGAAAGCTTTAATGAACGTCCATAGGGGAGCTATGGGCATTCATAACTATGACATCATAGATGCACAGATGTTGCCATGGTTACTGTTGCCAGGCAGACACATCATCAAAGATCAAAGGCAGGCATCACTGAACGAGTGGTAATGTCAAAGATCAAAAGCAAGTTTTACCATGGTTACTGTTGCCATGGAAACCATGTCAAAGATCAAAGGCAGGCATTACCATGGTTACTGTTGCCATGGTAACAGTAACTTTCTACGGGCATGCAGAATGCTTGCTTACACTTGCTTTCTACATGCACTAGTATAGTTAAAAAAAACTAAAACCTTGTCAACCAGAAGCTGAAAAACAGGGGATGCTTTGCTTCCCTTGGCCTCTGCTAGAAAACATCACTGCTTCCAACCGTGCTAGGACCCAGAAATTGTACTACACATTCTAACTCCATTTCCAAGAGGGTGGCTTTAAACACGTCATATTTATATGACATGATTTGAATTATATAAGAGGGCACATATGACTAGTTCACATGTTAATTTCTTTAGTGTCCATTCCTCGAAAGAGTGAACTTGATCAAAAGTCACTTAATATCAATTTAGAAGATGCCTTCTTACCATTACTCATGGGTTTTTTTTAATGAGTTTAAGGCATTTTCATACCTGAAAGTTTGCACCAAGGTCCGTGCCAAGGTTTGTGTTTTTGTTATGTAGTCCTCTCTTTCTCGCTCTCCAACAACCCACTGCTGCTCTGCGTTGTGTTGATGTTAGCCTATTGGAGCAAGCGGCTGTGCTTCAGAAAGAATGGACACCAAGACATAGTTGTTCGGGAATGGCGGTGAGACACTACTAGCCATGTTTACATGGACACAAGTAACCAGATTAAAAGTTTGATTGGAATAAAAATGCTTCATGTAAACACGCCAATCTGAATATTCTGACCCGATCACACTCATTCGAATCAAAATTTTCTTCCGATTGAGATGGATGGATTATGCCGATTGTTAATCCGATTGGTGCGCATATAAACACTTATCCCAAAGTTTGGGTAGAAAATATGTTACTTGTTAATATGTTTACTGCGCATGTCTGTACGTCAGCTACACGTCGATGTGATGTATTTCTGCCTTTGTAGAGGATGTGCTCAAGGATGAGGCTGAGTTTATTTCTCAGGTTCAGCTTTATTAACAGAACACATTCTCTAACAATCTCCAAGCAAGAAAAGAGAGATCAATATCACATCACTCTTTTATACTCCGGAACATCGAAACTCAAGTCACATGGTGCCTAAGCAAGCATACAGTCACATGGTACTTAATCCCAGTCACGTTGTAACCCTTTTGATCTTCCACCATTGTCTCTTAGCCTTCGATGGCCCGGATGTCCCTCCAGGGCTTCTCTCTGAGACAAAGGCCAAATCTCACACTTTCTCGATATCTCCTGCAGACTCAGTCCTTTTGTCCCTCGAGACGTGAAATACACAATAAACATACAGCAATACATTTGTGGAAAATATATACCCAACATATGTGCCACATGACCCCCCCCAAACGTCTAATATGGGACAAACCTAATCAGAGATGCATGACATAAAAACATTACCACATATCAAATATCAATCCACCAGTTGCCTAGGTCTAAACCTCCTGCCGTATCTGCTGTAAGCCGGCCTTGCTGCTTCTGCAGTGTCTTCCTGCACCTGTGGATTAGAACTGTTAGCCAATCTCTGTGGGGGTTGTGGAGAATGCCTTCTCGGAGGTCTGCCGCGACGGGGGGCCCTCGCCAACTGCACTTGTTCATCCACCAAAACAAAAGCAGGTTTGAGTCTGTTTATACAAATCAACTCTTTCCTGTCTCCCAAATCTAGCAAAAAATGCTTCTCTCCTGTTTCCAGCACTCTGAAAGGTCCATCATAAGGTGGCCGCAAATTTGGGCGATGAGCATCATGTCTAACAAAAACAAACTCCACATTTTTTAAAGCCTTCGGCACAAAAATGCGTGGGAAACTGTGATGAATGGGGCCAGGAAGCGTGTTTGATCCTGTGTCGCTCTGCAACAGCTGAGCGGGGGGGGGGGGCAATTTGGCGCTGGATTGTCGGGGAGAAATTCACCGGGTAAACGGAGAGGTTGTGCAAAAACTAACTCAGCTGGGGAGGCATGCAAATCCTCCTTAGGTGCAGAACGCAACCCCAATAAAACCCATGGAAGTTTGTCAACCCAATTTGTATCCATAAGCGACGCTCTGAGGGCTGCTTTCAATGACCTATGAAAACGTTCACATAAACCGTTAGCCTGGGGGTTATACGCGGTAGTGCAGTGGATCTTCACCCCTAGGCTGCGGGCCATCGATGCCCAGAGTTCGGAGACAAATTGAGGACCTCTGTCTGACGTTATGTCCGACGGGACTCCAAAATGCGCAACCCAAGATGTTAAAAACGCGCGCGAAACTTCCTCCGCTGTGGTTGATGCCAGAGGAAAAGATGGGCGAAGATAAAGCCATCATCTTCGGCGTCTCTCAAACTCAGCATCTTTGCCATCAGGTCTGCAGGTCTGTCGACCTCGCCCTCAGTCAATGCCAGGAGCTTCTCTGCTCGCTCTCCCAGCGAGGGGGTGAAAGCACGGATGAGAGCAGCTTTCAATGCGCCATACTTGTCGTCGTCTGGCGGGTGGTTAATCAGGCTCTCCACCCGCTGGGCTGTGTGGCTGTCCAGCTTTGCAACCACATGGTAGAATTTCGTGGCGTCCGCCGAAATTCTCTGAAGATGGAACTGTGCCGTGATAAACCAGGAGTGCGGGCTATGCTGCCAGAAATCAGGTAGCTGGACTGTGGTAGCTGCATTAGCCTGGCTGGCTCCTGATGAGTCCGGTGCAGAAGGGTCGTCACCGGCCATAATTCGTCTTAGGGTCACCAGTGTAGAGGATGTGCTCAAGGATGAGGCTGAGTTTATTTCTCAGGTTCAGCTTTATTAACAGAACACATTCTCTAACAATCTCCAAGCAAGAAAAGAGACAGATCAATATCACATCGCTCTTTTATACTCCGGAACATCGAAACTCAAGTCACATGGTGTCTAAGCAAACATACAGTCACATGGTACTTAATCCCAGTCACCCTGTAACCCTTTTGATCTTCCACCATTGTCTCTTAGCCTTCGATGGCCCGGATGTCCCTCCAGGGCTTCTCTCTGAGACAAAGGCCAAATCTCACACCTTCTCGATATCTCCTGCAGACTCAGTCCTTTTGTCCCTCGAGACGTGAAACACACAATAAACATACAGCAATACATTTGTGGAAAATATGTACCCAACATATGTGCCACACCTTTACTGTTACAATAGCTAGTGGAAGACATGGCGGGAATAAAACAAAACTGGTTTGTATCGTCCTGCTGTCTCCCTCTGTTCACCATATGCAGAAGTATGTACTGCTGGACTTGTAGCTTCATTACGGAGACCAGCAGAAGCAAAAGTACAGTCTGAATAACACAATACAGGTCCTTTTCAAAAAGAGAAAGACACGAAGCGGGGTTTGTTTACATGGGAAATTGCTTCTTCTTCTACTATTTCCGCAATGTTGGATAATTGTGCACATGTCAAAATGATTTAGTCCGTTCAAACGTGTGACACATGGAAACGCACGTCCTAATTGGATCAACTTTTTCAGGATCCATGTAAACAGTAAAGTTCTGATCTGAATTGAGTCAGAAATTTTGCACATGTAACTGTGGCTATTTATTCTCAGCACAGCATCTATCAGGGGTGATACAGTGCTCTAAAGACAAAATGGCATCCAGAGCTAAGCGAATCAACCTTAAGGCATATCAGAAGGAACAAAAAGTACCAACAACATGCAACTCCTAGCAACAAAACAGGGCTGGAGGGCCGCCCTGTGGTGCAACACATCAACTGTCCTACATCCACTTCTTCTTTAAGAGATGGCGTCCCAGCCATCAGATCAACCAAAAGAACTCATGTACATTACCACCTGCAACATAAAAAAAATGTGTGGTGTTTGGTGTGTGGGTGTAGTTATCAATTATCAAGTTGTGTGCAGCGTAGACTTATATGTGTCCAGCCTCTCTTCTTGCTTTGGGTCTTTGCCACAACTTTTTCCCCCTTTCTAGCTTCTGTTGGTCACTTTCAATTGTTATGACTTGAGACTCCAGTGAGAGTTTTGCTGGGGGGTGCTGATCCCTTTTTGGGTTTCTCCGGGGAGTGTTGATCCTTTTTGTAGAAGTAGCATTGCGACTGTTCACTGGCATTTCCCCTCCTTCACGCATTTCCTCGGTCTCCATGTCAGCCGGCTCAGTATTTGTGTGCTCCTCCTCTCTGTTTTCTGTCCCTGTCAGCGCTCCATCTTTCATTGCCTCCAAACTATCAACTTCTCTTTCCTCTCCAACTCCAAGCTGACCTCCCATGCCTTGCTGTCTGACCAGCCCACATCCGTTATCACTCCCCTGCCTCGCTGCACAGGGAGGATCATACACTGGGTGAGGAGGTTGAGGTGCACCAACCTTTCGGTTCCTCCATCCTCCGGTTGCACTACATACACAGGAACAGCAAGCTGCTTCTTCACGACAACATATGGAGCCGCTTCCCATCAAGTTCCTAGTTTCTGCTTCCCCTCCATGTGACAGATTTTGATTAAAACTCTATCACCCGGACTGAATTCTTTGCTTTCTTGTCATAGTACTTTTTTCTCTTGTTCTTTAGCATGCTGGGAGGTCTAATTTTCCAGAGCATAGGCCTCAGACAGGGAGTCATGCAGATTCTGGACATATTCACTGTAACCACATGCTTTGTTAATGTTAGGGGAGCCAAAGATCAGGTTGATTGGGAGTCTGGGATGCCTACCAAACATAAGGTAGTAGGGGCTGTGTCCAGTCGAGTCATACTGTGAGCAGTTACAGGCTTATGTCAGGGCATCCATATGTTTATGCCATCGGGGCTTCAAGTGTGGTTCTCATGCTCCCAGCATGTTCATTAGGGTACAGTTGAACCGTTCAGTGGTCCCATTGCCCTGGGGATGATTGGGTGTTGTGTGGGTCTTGATGGTCCCTATGCACTTACACAGCCCCTTCACAATTGCACTTTCAAAGTTGAGCCCTTGATCTGCATGCAGTTTTGCAGGGAACCCAAAACGGTAGAAAAAGTTCTTCCACAGTACCCAAACCACTGTGCCTGCCTTTTGGTCCCTAGTGGGGTAGGCCTGCACATAACAGGAAAAGTGATCAGTGACGATCAGCACATTCTCAATTCCTCCTTCTGACTTCTCCAGAGTAAAAAAATCAATGCAGACCAGCTCCATCAGGGTACTGGTATGGATACTTACAAGGGGAGCTCTGACATTTGCTGTGGGAGTCTTTCTGAGGCAACACCTCTCACACTGCTCGCGTCAACCCTTAATCTCTTGGAACATTCTGGGCCAGTAGAATCTCTCCCTTATCATTTGCAGCATCCTCTCAAATCCCAAATGGCCAGAGTCATCATGAAGGGCTGTTTTGACGGCTGTACACATCCTTTCTGGGAGTATTTGCTGCACCACCACTCCTCTTTAGGAGTCTGTAACACAACAGTATAAAATGCCTCTCCTCAGCATCAGCCTCCTCCACTCTTTCAGGAGAAGGCCCCCATTAACACCCAGTTCAATTCTCTCACTGTGGCTTGGCTTCTGATTCCTACTCTTAAAGTGCAAGACAGGGCTGATGACTGGGTCTTCTTTCTGTCCAGCCTGTATCTCCTGTGTGGCCATAGCGGGCAATGTCTCCATCCCCACATCTTCATATGGCTCACTGGGTTCCAGCAGTTGATTACTTCCAAGTTCTTCCTCAACAGCAACACTCTAATCCAAGGCCTTCTCTGGTCCCTGGCCCACCTGAGGCTCCCCAGGCTTCTGCCCACCAGGCTTCATTCTCTGGGGGCAGGTCTGCATTACCTTGGCCACCTCCTGACTGGACATTTGTTAGAGGCCATCTGCGCTGGAGTTGTCTTGCCCCCTCCGATACAGGATATCAAAGTCAAATATGGAGAGGTGAGAAACCCAGCACTGGGCAGTCGCATCGAGCTTGGCAGATGTCATCACATACTTCAGGGGATTGTTATTGGCAAGCACAGAGAACTCGCGCCCGTAGAGATGGTCATGGAATTTGTCAGTAACTGCCCACTTGAGTGCGAGGAACTCGAGCTTGTGTGCTGGATACCCTGTCTCGGGTGGGCTCAAGCCTCTGCTTGTAAATGAGATAATCCTTTCCTTTCTGTCTTGGATCTGTGCTAACACAGCACTGAGCCCCTCTCTTAATGCATCAGTTTGTAGCAGGCAGGGCAGACTGTAGTCTTGGTAGCCCAGTGCCGGTGCATTAATCAGTTTTATCTTTAAGGACTGAAAGGCTTCTTCAAATTCCACTGTCCATGTGAAATCAGTTCAGGGAGCTGGCTTTTCTGGGCCACTTGATCCTTGATTTTGGGGTCACCAGAGGTGAGGTGGTACAAAGGTGCGACCAAGCTGGATTATCCCTTGACATAGCGCCTATCGTAGCCTGCAAATCCTAAAAACTGCAGCACTTCCTTTCCATTGTTGGGGGTGGGCCAGTCTTTAACCTTTGGAAAGTGGAGGGTGCATTCTGCAAGCCAAAAGGCATCCTATTGGCCTCAAAAAGCCCCATGGGGGTGCTAAATGCTGTCTTATGTTTGTCATGTTCCACTACTTCAACCTGCCAGTATCCAGAGGTTAGGTCAAGAGTGGAGAAGTATTTTGCTTGCCCCAGTGACTCTAGAGCCTCCTCAATTCTTGGCAGGGGAAATGCATCCCGGGTGCTACAGGAGTTTAGCCTCCTATAGTCTATGCAGAGTCTTTGCGACCCATCTTTCTTTGTCACAACTACCAGAGGGGAGGCATAGAGACTTAAACTGGGGCGAATGACCCCTGCTGCCTCCATTTCTGTCAACAGATGCCTTACATCTTGCCATTGGGAGTGGGGTATCTTACAATATAGCAGTCGGAAGGGCCTGGAGTCCACCGGTGGAATCTCATGCTGTACAGTTGGAGTGTGACCATAATCCATAGGATGCCTGGAGAAGACGATTGCATTCTTGTTCAGCAGCTCTACAAGATCGGCACGTTGATTCTCGTCTTCCACTGCTGCTTCACTTACGTCAACACCACAGCTTGCAACTACATGGTACAGACTGAGACACACCTCTCTGTCCCCAGCTTCACCTGGCTGCTTGTTTGGAAACTCCACAACACTGTGCACAAAGACAGCATTGGCAAGATGGGTGTGTGGTCGGATGATGATATCGTGCTGGGAAAGGTTCATCACCCTGACTGGGGCACAGCCTCTTTTTACATCTGCCAGAACTTTGGCTGGCCACCAAGAGGTCCTGGGGGAGCTTCAAGGAAGCATGACCTTCAATCAGGGCAGTAAAGGTCTTTGTTCGAGGAACAGCTTTAATCTTGCATTTTAAGTCCACCTCTTTTCCCCCAGGGATTCTTATTTTAAAACCATTGTACACAGCTTGGCCTATAATGTCACACACTTCACTTTGTTCAGCACCTCCAACCCTCAGCAAGGCTGTATACCACTCTGGATGCTGCTCTTTGACATGATGCAGAAAATGCTGACCATAGGCTGCTTGGAGATGGTTCCGGGAAGCTCGGATGACATTGGTTCCCACCAGAAGGGGGACTGAAGAGCGGTAGTCTGAATTGGACACAACAAAGGTAGGCACACCTTTATGCTCTTTTCCTACCACTTTTAGGTCTAGAAGCAGCACTTATAGCTTGGCCTGCTGCACCCTCAATGGGAATTTTGGAGGACTGTAGTCTCAGCTGCTTTAAGGCTGGGAGCCAGAGTCGATGAGAGCTCTGCACATCATGCCATTGACTTCCGCGTCTCCCTTATTTCTGGGGCCCACAATGGGCATTTCTATGCCTTCAGTGTGAACATTTTTAACACGTTGGTGGGGGCCTTGCTGCATGGCCATAGTTGCCCCAGTTAACATGGGCTTCAGGCGTTTAAAGGCTGAGTGTGGTGGGGGGTATGTCCATCAGCAGGAGCCTTAGGTAGGGGGGCTTCAGCTAGGCTGGGATCTGGGAGCACTGCTCAGCAGGCGCAGGCTGTGTGTCATGGCTTGCCACACCGGTAGGAGATGAAGTTTGCATTCTGACTAGCCCTCCCCCAT
The DNA here is from genome assembly GCA_020510985.1 of Pholidichthys leucotaenia. Lineage (NCBI taxonomy): Eukaryota > Metazoa > Chordata > Actinopteri > Cichliformes > Pholidichthyidae > Pholidichthys > Pholidichthys leucotaenia. The sequence goes on along the minus strand of CM035846.1, from coordinate 265,563,626 downwards.
GATGATAAAAAGGTTGTTGTGGGGGTAGGGGGCAGAGAAGTCATTCTCATCTCTAGGTGTGACAACTTGGCCATTTGTTCCTCCTGGATAATGGTTATCTTCTTGACCATCTCTGTTAGGTTTGATATCTCAGATGTGTGCTTTGTTTTCTCAGCTTTCACTCTTGTACTATCATCTGACGTGACATGCACCTGTGTAAATGTTTTCTTTGCTTTATTTTGGGGCTGGAACTTCTTTACTTCTCTAGCTAAGTGCCGGAGCTCAGCCTGCAGTTCACGGAAGCTCATAAGCCTGGTTGTCATTGGGGCGATTCTCATATACACATCCTCATCAGCAAGACCCCTCATGAACTGTCGCGTGAGTTTGCTATCTCGATCGGGGAATGGCCTGCCCCCTCTTTCCTTCTCTTCCACAGCCCGTAATTTTGCCTCCAGTGCTATGGCATAAGAGCAGGGGGACTCACTTGGACTCTGGCTCTGCTCGTAAAAGTCAGCTAGTGGGTCCAGCGAGCCCCATGTGTTGCTGTACTCTGCTCTCATTTCATCAAATGCTTTCTCTGGGGTCTGGTCATGGGGGGGTAGATTAAGCACTAGTTTCAGGCTTCACTGCCCAGGTGTCGCACAACAGTGGGAAAGCGGAGGTGTGTGGGAAGCTCTATCGCCTCCAGGAGGTGCTGCATGTCGCAAACCCAATCCTCCACCAGCATCTTGCATTCGGGGTTTCCAGTGAAGACTTGAACATTTTTTACCTGATGAGTCTGCATGAAAGAAGCAATTGGAGGGCCTGTGTTAGGCATGACTTGAACTGGAGTCTTCAATTGGTGCATACTTGGGTAGGGGTACAGGCAGGGGTGTGTGGCAAGAGGAAGGGCATCTGCAGAGGTATTGATATGAGGGTCTGGAGCAGGGATTTGGGGGTGTGGTGGTTCAGGGTGAACACCAGTAGCTGTATTGTCAAAAGATACACGGGGGGTGTGGGGGACTGTGCTGGGAACCTACATATTGGCAGTAGATAAGGCAGATGGTGTGGCTTCTGTTCCAGAGGGCTCCAGATGGGGGCTCTGCACAGTAATTATGGCCTTAGTTGCATCTCTGCTGCGGGTAGTATTTGGAAATCTGGCATAGGCATTTGGGGCACAGGGGTGGGATATGAGTAGTGTGAATAAACCTTGGGGCTAGGCCTAACAGGCTGAGTTACATAAAATGGTAAATGGCATTCACTTATATAGCGCTTTTATTCTCATCTCTTGATGACCAAAGCGCTTTACAGATCCTGCTATCCACCCATTCACACACACATTCACACACTGATGGTGGCATGCCACCTAACATGGCGCTTCCAGACCCACCAGGAGCAATTGGGGGTGAAGTGTCTTGCCCAGGGACACAACGGCAGGATATCTGGGGAGAGCGGGATTCTAACCACCAACCATGCAGTTATAGGACGACCTGCTCTACCTCCTGAGCCACTGCCGCCCCCACATAGGGGAACACTACTGGATATGTTATAGTAGGTTGCTGGACTATTGGCATACCAGTTCAGACATGGTGTGAGGAGCTTTGCAAGGACAGGGCAGTTGTGGTTTCATGCCCACTGTGTTTAGGAACAGAGATGTCCATGGACCTGTCCGTCGGATAGCCTGTCTTTGTGTCTGGACTGGTGTCAAAGCAGAGTGGCGGAGCCTGTCCTGAAACTCCAGAACCTGGCAGCCATGAGGTAGGAGCCTGTGTAGTGTATGTACCAGCATATGGTGAATACATTTGGGGTGGTGGGGTATGTCGCTCCAAGGGTGGCAGGGAATCGCTTACTCCAGGGATTGGCTGAGGGCTGGAAGTATCAGCAGGGGACATGCGATAGCATGTAGCATCTTGCTGTGTTCACTATGTGAAATGCAGATTTAAAGGAAGTTGTGGTGACCCAGCACGCTGCAGACGGACATTATCTCACACTCATCAGGGCTGGAGGAAGGGGAGGACAATTGACATACGGACAGAGAGACCCAGGGGACAATCAGACTAGACTGTTATGTATGCGTCCCCAGAGGCCGGAGAGGACATCCAGGTGCCAGCTGATGTTATGCTAATGATGGGTATTAAATGACAATCACTATGCTAATGTGCCATGCATTCTGTCTGTAATAATAAATAGTATAAAAGAGCTTGTGACATTTGCCTCATAAGCGCAGTAGCTCACCGAGCTACAAAGCGTGTTTCATTATGTTGGAGGAAATAAAACCTTGCACCCTTCCAGCTCGTTGCATCTCGCCTGTTCTATTACCTCCACATTGATGACCCTGGATGTGGCATGGTGCGCCTTCTCGCCTGTTCCATTCCCTCCACATTGGTGACCCTGGACGTGCATGGAGCGTCTCTCCATTTCACCACGCTGTGGAACCAAGATCGCCATGCTTCACCGGCAATCCTTTTTCTCAACATTGGTGACCTGACGGGAGATGGATTATCTCTCCATTTCGCCATGCTGTGGACTCCCTCTTCATCCACACCAGAGCGCACTCACCTGTTCCTCTCTCCATACTGGCAACCTAGGGCCCGAGGGAGTGGCCGGCGCCGGGACTGAGACGCACCATGATCGGCGACACGAGCGAACCGAAGGAAACAGCTTGAATAGGAAAAACAGCACTGTCTGTGTTGGTTTCCATCAAGCTCCCCGACGCGACTCACCTCCAGACAGCGGAGTTTCAGCGCACAGAAGCCCCGTGCGCACACCACAGGATTGTGAGGACAGCGCAACTGGAAGCTACATGGCCGCAGCGCATGCCATGCACCAGAGACAAACCGGCTCCACAGACTCACACATCAGCCTCCGCAGCTGCACATGCCCGGGGAACACGGCTGATTCGTCGTCGTCATCGGCCTCCGTCGGTCTATGATGACCATGGAAGAGAATCCTAAACGTCTACTCTGCTGGAACAGCACTGCCTGTGGCTGAACAGGCCGATGCGCGAATGACAGTCCCTGTCACACAGGTCGCAATTGTGGGTGGTCTCCGTGCTGCTGGAGCTGTGGCGGTTCTTCCTGTGGGTCCTTTTTTCATCTGCTGCAGCAGTCAGTCTCTCTTTACCCGCCTTGAGCTGTCTGGTCAGCCGAAGGCGAAGCTGGAGTGTCCTCTCCAGTGATCCGGTGTTCTACCTTCCAGCATTGGGCGTTGGTAGGATTCAAGCCTGGGCAGGAAGACATGGAGGACAAGATGTTGCCCATGCAGCATGTCCCCCCTCTCCACGTCACTGATGAATCCAAAGGAACAGCAGGGCTGCTACAGTTTGGCACCAGCACCGTTGCAGGAGCTGCCAGAACGATGTTGACACGGCTGATTGCCATCCTGGGAACCTTTAGGGCTGCTCTTGCACCTAAAGCAGACGTGCAGCCTCGCACGCAGGACATGTGTTTGTTTCTCAGCCGCTGTGCACAACGGGAGTGTAGCCGATTGCTTTCCCCGATGAGTTTAGGGCTGCTCCCGCACCTAAAGCCAAACTGCCGAGTCCCTGACACAGCTTCAGTTTTTATCACAGCCGCTACGCATCCTCGAGGAATTGGGCCAATCACCTTCCCCAGATCCTCATTCGGACCGGACCTGCAGAAGGAGTCAGTGACTTTTTTTTTTTTTTTCACAGCTGCTGCACAGTAAGGTTTACTGGGAAAGTCCCTCACCCGAGGCTGATCTGCACACAATTTTTGCTTGGCCCAGACCCTTTTGACGTCCCGGGCCGGCACTCCATTGCTTCCTACCCCCCTCCCCCTCCTCCTCCACATCGCTCTTCCTGCACCTCACTCCCTAAAGCCTGCCGATTGCCGGTTTGTTCCATTACGCACGACGCGCACCGGCCCCGTGCGCCCATGAGCCACGGCTGTTCAATGTGCTGGAACTCGGAGCGGAGCACACTGTCTTTTCCACCCCTCCCCAGTTCCCCCCACGGACTGACATGCCCTCCGACACTCCTCTACAGCAGGACAGTTCTACCGGAGTGGCAACCCCCGCTGCAGCCTCCACGGGCACCAACTGGAGCCCAAACGACCCGGGGGGTCACAGCCCCTTCTGAGTGTTCTGGGGGGAGCCTGTGTGGTGACCCAGCACGCTGCAGACGGACATTATCTCACACTCATCAGGGCTGGAGGAAGGGGAGGACAATTGACATACGGACAGAGAGCCCCAGGGGACAATCACACTGGACTGTTAAGTATGCGTCCCCAGAGGACGGAGAGGACATCCAGGCACCAGCTGATGTCATGCTAATGATGGGTATTAAATGACAATCACTATGCTAATGTGCCATGCATTCTCTCTGTCTGTAAAACGTGTATAAAAGAGCTTGTGACATATGCCTCATAAGCGCAGTAGCCCACCGAGCTACAAAGCGTGTTTCATTATGTTGGGGGAAATAAAACCTTGCACCCTTCCAGTTCGTTGCATCTCGCCTGTTCTATTATCTCCACAAAGTGAAATAATGGGGTAGTGGGTTTTTTTTAAGTATTAAGTTAAATAAAAGCAGTGTAATTAAGTATAAAGTCAGTCTAGCAATATATCCAGCCGGCAATACTTATCAACTAAAAAGGCTTGTCAAATAAAAAGAAAAAAAATCAGTGTCTGACTCGGGTTTTCAGATATTCAGTACATCAGTTATCAATTAAATTCACTGCAACATCAGACAATTTGTATAAATCGCCTTGTCAAAAAAAAAAAAAAAAACCAGACCGAAAACAAAACAAAATAAAACAAAAATTCAGCATCTCACATGTAGTCAAATAGAAAAAAATCAAATATTCAACTGAAACATTCAAACCACACAACAATTAAAATTCAAAACAGTAAAGGATTTGGCAGAGCTTTCATGTATTCTTCTTGTTGGCAGCCCTCTGTTCACTTCAGTATAACAGTTCAATGTTCAATACACAAGTGCGCTGCAAAATACTAGTCTCGGAGTTCCACTATCCGGGTCACGGCACCAAAGATGTAGCCCTCTCTTTCTCGCTCTCCAGCGACCCACTGCTGCTCTGCGTTGTGTTGTTGATGTTAGCCTATTGATGTGAGCAATTGTGCTTCAGAAAGAATGGACACTGAGACGTAGTTGCTCAGGAATGGCGGCGAGACATTTATTCTCAGCACAGCATCTATCAGGGTTGATACAACGTTCTGAAGACAAAAAGGCATCCAGAGCTAAGTGAATCAACCCTACATCATACCAGAAGGAACAAAAAGCACCAAAACCATGCAACTCCTGGCAACAAAACAGGGCTGGAGCGCCACCCTGTGGCACAACACATCGACTGTCCTACAGTTACATTGCATACATTTCGTCCAATTAGGTTTGATACCACACTGCTCCTTATCCAGGCAACCCAAACAACCTTATATGATGCACCTATGTCATGCTGTCACCACAAAAGTTTGTGTTGCTAGCTCAAACCTGTAATTAGTAAGCATGCTACTCACCCTTCAAGGTGTTTTCTGGAGCTTTGGGCACAATGGTAACCATACTTTAGGTGTAAACTGGGGAAGACTCCATCATATTGAGAGGTGAACTTGTTTAGTGAGGCTAGAATATTATCCTGGTCTTGTGGAGGTAAAAATAAGTTCAGGTGAGAGCGACGAGCAGGAAGGTTTCAGATTTTTATTCCTCCATCATCATGAGACACACTGCAGCGCTGTGCACTGTGCTGTGTGTGTGTGCGTGTGTCTCGTGAGTGCACTACGTGAGGCATGTAAAGTCAGCTCTTTTATACAGACAAAAGAGAATGCATGGCACATTTGCATATTGATATACATATCAGTCAATACATATCGGTCACATGATTAACTGGCGCTGGACTTCCTCTCCTTAATCTGGGATGTATAACAAGTCATTGTTCTGGTTGTCCCCCTAGGGGCTCTCTGTCCGTATGCAAATTGTTCTGCTTCCTGCCCTATCTAAGTGTGAAGACTGAATGTCCATGTAGATTGTGGTGGGTCACCACAGTCTTAATTAAAAAGGTTTGTTCTTCTCATCAGCCATGATTATTTTCAGGTGGCATTGCTTATCCAGTTCTTCCATAAACTCTGTCCCTTCCTCTCTGAAAAAATCTGGTAAGTTGAAGGTTTTTTTTTTCATTTGACGATGTCACTAATGGGACATATTTCAGTTAAAAACTGGGTCTCTTCCACTTCCCAGGGTCTACTATGGATCATTTTCCCTCTTTTTAGCTGCCGTAATTTCTTGTGTTTGGACCAAAAGTCCAAACCTTTCTGACAATTGCTTTCACACTCAATAATAAACCACAAATAAACCAGACCAAAGTTCAGTTTGATCCGGACTGAGACCACCTCTTTTTGCCAGTCCAAAATCTCTTTGGTCCAGACTGTGGTTTGCTTGAGGTTTCTCATCAAAAATTTAAGTCCAGATTAAACTGAAAACTCTGAAATTCTATGCCAGATGGGTTAGGTGTGAAAGCATCCTTATTTATACTTAAAGGTGATAGTTTCTCAACACTTTGTTGATGTTTTTTTATCTTTGTTTTGATGAAATGACTTGTCCTGTGCACCTTTAACTAATTACCTCCGCCAGGCCGAAAAGGCCAGGAGGAGGTTATGTTTTTGCCGGAGTTTGTGTGTTTGTCTGTTTGTCTGTCTGTCTGTCTGTCTGTTTGTCTGTTGGTTAGCAAGATAACTCAAAAAGTCTTGGACGGATTTCCATGAAACTTTCAGGCGTTGTTGGAAATGGTACAAGGAAGAACTGATTAAATTTTGGGGGTGATCCAGTTCACCGTCTGGATACAGGAATTTTTTAAAGCATTTTTCAACACTGTGACATACAGCCATTTTCAACATGTGCGCAGGCGCAATAGAGGGCGCTGGTCGTCGTGTCTGATGAACACAAACTCCGCCTTCTTCAAAGTTTTAGGCACAAAAGCACACAGAAAACAGTGGTGGGCAGGGCTCGCCAGAGTGCCTGTGTTTGCACTACGCTGCAAAAGCTGACACGGGCAGCTGTCCGGCGCCGGATTATTTGGCAGAAATTCCCCGGCCAGCCATAGGGGCTGCGCAAAAACCAGCTCTCTGCCGGGGGAGGCTTCCAAATCCCCTTTTTTCCGCGGACCGCAAACCCAATAAAACCCACGGCAACCATTATCGCACCTTCTTTTGTCCTGCGGCTCCGGAACAGAGAGGAATCCCGGCGCCAGTAATGCTGCGCCTGATATGTGTCACTCTAATGCTAAAAGTGACTGCATCAGGGATTTACCACCTTGAATGAATGAATGAATGAATGAATGAATGAATTTATTTCGGATAGTACAGTACAGGTTAAAAGAAACTGTATAACAACAAGGTCAAATTAGACAAAGACTCCTTCTACTATACAATTCCACATGAGTTATCCGAAATGGGTGATGGCTGAAGCCGCAGCTTATATTGCCCACCCATATTCCATCCAAGAATTCAAAAGAGAAAAAAGAGAAAACAAGACAAGAGCGATTACAATTTAAAACAAAGCTAAGACAAAATGTGACTGAGAGAAAAAAAAAAAAAAGAAAACTAAGCTAAGCTAAGTTAAGCGGTTACTATTCAAAACAAATCTAAGACAAAATGTCACAGAGAAAAAAAAAAAAAAAAACTAAGCTACAACACAATACAGGCTGGATATGTCAAGCCTTATGTGAGTTTACATGTCGTCTTGTAAATATGTTTGGAGTATTTCTTCCTTTAGTTTTTGTTTAAATTGTCCAAGCGTTGTACATGATTTTAGTTCAGGTCCAAAATCGTTCCATAATCTGACTCCTTGCACTGAAATACAGTGTTGCTTGGTGGTTGTTCTCACTGTAGGCTTTTGAAATATACATGTTCCTCTGAAGTGATATCGTCTCCCCCTTGTTTGGAACAACTTTTGGATATTTGCGGGCAGTGATAAATTCTTCACTTTGAACATTATTATTGCGGTTTTAAAGTCAACCAGATCTTTCAACTTGAGAGTTTTTTGTTTAAGAAAAAGTGGGTTTGTTGGTTCCCTGTAAGCTGCTTTGTTTATTATTCTAATAGCTCTCTTTTGAAGCATAAAGACTGGATATATGTTTGTTTTATATGTATTTCCCCATACTTCATTACAATATGTCATGTATGGGAGTATTAATGAATGATACAAGGTGTATAGTGTGGGCTGATTCAGCAAATATTTCACTCTGTGTAATATTGCAATTGATTTGGATACTTTACCTTTAATATAATTAATATGTGACTTCCAACACAGTTTGTTATCAATTATTACTCCAAGGAATTTAGTTTCAGATACCCTTTCAATCTCTACACCATTTACACTGAGTTTGGGTACTGGGTTGTTGTGATGGTTGTTAAAAACTATAAATTTTGTCTTACTTAAATTGAGCGTTAATTTGTTTGAATCAAACCACAGTTTAAGCTTTCCTAATTCCTTTCCGAGTGTATCCAGAAGTTGTTCCAAATTGTTTCCACTGCATAGCAGATTAGTGTCATCGGCAAACAATATTAAGTCCATTTTTTCTGAAACTTTACATATATCCTTTATATACATATTGAATAATAATGGTCCCAGAACTGAACCCTGTGGGACTCCACAGGTGACCTTCAGCAACTCTGAGTTTTTGTTGCTAACACATACATACTGATATCTATTCTTTAAGTAACTACTTAACCAGGACAGTGCTACCCCTCTAATACCACAATTTTGTAGTTTCTTTAATAATAAATTATGATCTACTGTATCAAATGCTTTTTTAAGATCTAGGAATACTCCAACTGAATACTCTTTATTTTCAATGGCTGTTGATATTTTTTCTGTAAATTCCATTAGGGCATATGCAGTTGTCCTCTTGTGTCTGAACCCATATTGCTGCTCACATAATAAATCATTCTTCAGTATGAAGTTGTCAATTCTCTCATAGAATATTTTTTCAAGTATCTTGGAAAATTGCGATAGTAGTGAAATTGGTCTATAGTTTGAGAGTTCCCCTCTGTCGCCCGTCTTGTATATCGGAATTACTTTAGCTATTTTCATTGCATTGGGAAATATACCTGATTGGAGAGACAGGTTACAGATATACGTCAGTGGTTTTACTATGCATTCGATAACAGTTTTGACTAGTAGCATGTCAATACCATCAGAATCAGAATCAGAATCAGAATCAGAATCAGGTTTATTGCCATTGTTCATGTAGTACACAAACTAGGAATTTGTCTCGGTACAATGCTGCAACATTAAACATGATAAGATAAGAGAAATAAACTATACATGTAATAAAGTGTAGGATAAGATTAAGTGATACTGGTCAACAGTTAAAATATATATTAGCCAGCAGCAGATACTGTGGAGAACTATATAGTGCAGTCGGTAATGCAGGAAGAAAACAGTGATGATTGACATGAGTCTGGTTGAGCTGCTGTACATGGTGCACGAGAGTCAATAAGTCACTTAGTGTTCAGCAGTCTAATGGCAGAGGGGAAGAAGCTGTTCATGTGACGGGAGGTTTTAGTCTGGATGGACCGAAGTCTTCTACCAGAGGGGAGGGGGGCAAACAGTACGTGACCAGGGTGTGAGGGATCGGCTATGATCCGGCCAGCATGCCTCCGGGTCCTGGAGATGTACAGATCCTGGAGAGATGGGAGCTTGCAGCCGATCACCTTCTCAGCAGTGCGCACGACGCACTGCAGCCTTAGTCTGTCCCTGGCAGTGGCTCCTGCGTACCACACGGTTATGGAGGTGGTGAGGATGGACTCGATGATGGCTGTGTAGAACTGCACTAACATCTTCATCCATCACAGTCAGTAGATGTTTTACTTTTGAACGATTTAACAATTTCAATGACCTCTCTTTTGTCTGTGTTCTTTATGAAGATGGAGTCTTTTACAGCAGTGTTATTGCATATTGTATCGCCTGTAGGCACTGTAGTGGGTATTTCTCGGGCCAGTTTAGGTCCAATGTTAACAAAAAAATTATTAAATTCATCTGCAGGTGAAGCTATATTCACACTCTGAGTCGTTTTATTATTTTTTGGAATATTAGTTGGGTAGCTTGTATTTCTGCTTTTATTTCCAAGGATACTGTTGAGTATTGTCCATGTATTTTTAATATTGTCTTAATATTGTTACCTCAAGTCGCACTTTGCTACACAGCGCCACAAAAACTGTGTAGCCAAATTCGATCGATGGATGAACATTTTCAGCCAGTGAGAGAACCGACGCCTTCCAAATCCAATGCATCACTAGCAGAAGTGATGTTATCTCATTTTGTGGCAGAGCACAATCTACCCCCATTGGTGGCAGATCACTTCAGTGATTTGGTGCCAACATTGTTTCCTGACAGCAACAGCACTCCATTTTTTGGTGCTACTTGGCTTATTATTTTCACAATACCAAAAAGTTATGGCTCAACATTGTGTCCATATAAGTGTACATTTGAATAAATATGTTGGAAATAGTTCATGTTGCAGTTGCTGTTTGCTTAGTTTTTGTTTGTTTGTTAGTTTGTTTTTGCTACAGTTTTCTTTCATCTGCCGATAAATACAGTTTTTAAGTACTCAGTACAGGTGTGAAAACCCCTCCCCCCAATAAGGGAGGCATGAGGTATGCCTTGACAGGTCGCAGCCTGGCACTTTGCACATGGAGGAGATGGACACAACAGCAACACTTCAGTTTATTACCTCCGCCAAGGAGGTAATGCTTTTACTACAGAACCACTAACCCTATCATTGTGAATCCAATTGCTAGTCATATGTTTTCATGGTCAAGGAATCTGAAAACCTACACACAAACACTGTATGGGTGGGAACTGTGGCGCTTGGCGGAGGTCTGCGCTCTCCGAGTGCTTTTCTAGTTATTACTGTGAAGTAATAATGTTTTTACTTTAGTACAGTTTCTGGCTCCTTTACCCACCTTTACTTTTATGGTATTATTTCTAAATAGAAATTGTTAATTTACTGTAAATTAACTAATTAATTAATTTTTTTTTTTTTCTCTCGGCGCCACACGAGTCGGCTGCCTTTTGCAACAGCGGCTCGATTCCGAGTCTTTTTCCCTTCCTCTCTCTTTTGATCCGTCTTTTTTTTTCACCCCACTTATATCACGGACACACAGATCGTCCTAAATGTCTCCTGAGCCGGTGGACGGAGCCACTGTCTATAGCAGGATACGATACAGCAGAGAACAGCTGCTAGCATTCAACCGCCACCCGGTCCCATTGGAAAAACTCGACATACCGAGAGAACTGAGGCGAAAACGCCGCGGCTGCCGGGCTGGAGTAAGGCGGAGGACAAAAAATATAAGGTACAGACCCTCCCTTCCATCTGTTGTCATGGGAAATGTACGGTCGATACTGGGAAAGTTAGATGAGCTAGCGGCTATCTCCCGTTATGATAGCACATACCGGGAGTGCTCTCTCCTTTTGTTTACTGAGACGTGGCTAACTGAACTAGCAGCAGATGCTAACATTGAGCTGGAGGGTTTTCACATGATACGAGCTGACCGAACACCAGACAGTGGCAAGGCTAGGGGCGGTGGAGTGATAATGTATGTTAACAACAACTGGTGCAGACCGGGACATATCACTGTTAAACAACGACACTGCAGCAAAGACATTGAGTTGCTAGCTGTTAGCATGAGGCCTACATATCTCCCGAGAGAACACTCACACGTGATCTGCATTGTTGTTTATGCAAATCCGACGGCGAACGCTGGGACAGCACGTGACGTCATCCATTCAGTAACCAGCAGGCTGCAGACAGAACACCCAGATGCTCTTCTCCTCATCTCAGGCGATTTCAACCATGTTTCACTGTCTCCCATTCTACCCACGTTCACCCAGTATGTCACATGCCACACTAGAGACAATAAAACACTGGATTTATTCTACGCAAACACTAAGGAGGCGTACACCTCATCACAACTCCCCCCACTCGGGAGATCGGATCACAACTTGGTTCATCTCCGGCCGGTGTACAAACCCCTAGTGCACAGACAACCTCCGGCCATGCACACTGTGGAGTTATGGTCTGAGGAGACAATGGACACCCTAAAGGGCTGTTTTGAAGCCACCGCCTGGAAGCAGCTCTGCGATCCACATGGTGAGGACATCGATGGCCTCATTCACACCTTCACGGGCTACCTCAGCTTCTGTGTGGACAAATCCGTTCCCACCAAGACCATACGGCGTCACTCAAACAACAAACCCTGGATCAACCCTGAGATAAAAACACTTCTGAGAGAGAAGAAGAGGATCTTCAGGTCAGGGAACAGGGAGATGCTGAAGTCCGTACAGAGGGAGCTGAGGAGAAGGATCAGAGAAGGCAAGGACAGCTTCAGGAAGAAGATGGAGGACAAGCTGCAACAGAGCGACATCAGCGGGGTCTGGAGAAACCTCAAAACCATCTCGGGGCTCCAGAATACCTCCCCCCAGGCCACAGGGGGCAGGGAGTGGGCGGACAACCTGGATCTGTTTTTCAATAGATTTGACCAACCGCCCTCCCCCCTGACTGCACAACAACCACTGCTGCCTCTAAAGAAATCAAGTCCTGCTGCCCACTCCCCACTCCACCAACACCCCCCCACTCCCAACACACAGCCCCCCATCCTGACCCTGACCAGGACCCAGGTGAGGACGGAGCTGAGGAAGATCAAGGCGAGGAAGGCGCCGGGACCGGACGGCATCAGCGCAAAGCTCCTCAAGTCCTGTGCAGACCAGCTGTGTGGGATTGTGACGTATATCTTCAACATGAGCCTGAAACTGGGGAGGGTACCACAGCTGTGGAAAACATCTTGTGTGGTACCTGTACCAAAAACTTCCCACCCCAAAGACCTGAACAGCTACAGACCGGTGGCCTTGACGTCCCACTTGATGAAGACCCTGGAGAGACTGCTCCTTGCTCACCTCCGCCCCCTGGTGGAACCAGCGATGGATCCACTCCAGTTCGCCTACCAGCATGGCATTGGGGTGGAGGATGCGGTGATCTTCCTCCTTCACCGTTCTCTGTCCCACCTGGAGAAGCCCGGGAATATGGTGAGGATCATGTTCTTTGACTTCTCCAGTGCTTTCAACACCATCCAACCGATGATCCTGAAGGACAAGCTGCTGCGCGCAGGGGTGGACCAGCACCTGTCATCATGGATCCTGGACTACCTCACGAACCGGCCTCAGTTTGTGAGAACCCAGGACTGTGTGTCCGACACGATCATCAGTAGCACGGGGGCCCCCCAGGGAACGGTGCTGGCTCCCTTCCTGTTCACTCTTTATACTGCGGACTTCTCACACAACACAACACACTGCCATCTACAGAAGTTCTCTGATGACTCTGCGATCGTTGGCCTCATCTCCAATGGAGATGAAGCTGAGTACAGAGGGCTTATCCAGGACTTCGTGGACTGGTGCCATCGGAACTGCCTCCAGATCAACGCGAGGAAAACTAAGGAGCTGGTGGTGGACTGCCGCAGGCATGGGCAGCCCCTCACAGTACCAGTAAATATACAGGGAACAGACATCGAGATGGTGACATCCTATAAGTACCTGGGTATTCATCTGAACAATAAACTAGACTGGTCACACAATACTGATGCACTCTACAAGAAGGGACAGCGCAGGCTGTTCCTGCTGAGGAGACTCAGGTCTTTTGGTGTACAAGGGGCGCTGCTGAAGTCATTCTATGACACGGTGGTGGCATCAGCCATCACTTTTGGAGTGGTCTGCTGGGGCAGTGGCATTACTGCAGCCGATAGGAAGAGACTGAACAAACTGATTAAGAAAGCTAGCTCTGTTCTGGGGCAGCGCCTTGATCCGATGGAGGAGATAGGAGAGAGAAGGACGGTGGCTAAACTGTCATCTCTGCTGGAGTCCGAGTTCCACCCTATGCAGGACATACTGAATGCACTGAGGAGCTCATTTAGCAGCAGACTACATCATCCCAGGTGCACAACCGAGAGGTTTCGTAGGTCCTTCCTACCAACGGCTGTCAGACTGTACAACCTAAGCAGGGCTGCTCGCAGAGATAGCAAAAAGACGTAACAAACTAATAGTTTTTTGAATGCAAAAGATGCAATAGACTTACACAATGGTCCCCTCCGGCATACAACTAGGAACATACCGGTCGCTATGGAGGGTGAGAATATGTATGGGCACATAATCATACCATGTAGGATAACTAAGTAGACGGTTATGCTGTTTCATTCCATCTAGCAACAATGCTCTGCACTGTGTGTGTTTATATATTTGCATATTTATTCCATCTAGCTACAATGCTCAGCACTGGGTGTGTTTATATATTTATATATCTACATATTATTCCATCTAGCTACATTGCTCCGCACTGTGTGTGTTTATATACTTGCATATTTATTCCACCTAGCTGCAATGCTCCGTACTGTGGGTGTTTATATATTTACATATTTATTCCATCTAGCTACAATGCTCTGCACTGTGTGTTCATATATTCATATATTTATTCCATCCAGCTACAATGCTCTGCACTGTGTGTCTGTGTGTGTGTGTATATATATATATTTTATAGTAATACGTACATATGTTTATTAGCTGCTCTTGCTTGCTTGTTTTTTTTCTTGCCTTCTGATTGTTGCTCTGAGTGTTGCTATCCCTGTGCTGTTGCAATCCTGGAATTTCCCCGTTGTGGGACTAATAAAGGCTTATCTTATCTTATCTTATCTTATCTTAAAAGTATATACATTTAGAATGTTTCCAATAATATTTTCACAGTATCTTGTCAAAAAAAAGTTATTGTGTTTCTCCCACATGCTAGAACAAGCATTTTTCTTTAGCCCCAAAATAGACCAATCTGTCCCTTCTCTGGCCCTCAGCAGCTCTTACACCCCCTCGGCTTCATGACCTCCCTAAAACCTCTCGACTCAACTGTAGTGATCCTATTATCTCAAACAGGTTGCAGTCAAACACCAAGAACACAGCCTGATGGGAAAATGCGTCATTCCCGTCTGCTGTGCATGTGGATTAGAGGAAAATTGATTTGCAGTGATGACAATCCTTTGAGTAACGACACAGCAGTTTTTATTATTCTTTGCTTCTACTTCACTCATTCACGCTACTTGCTGTTGTGCCTCAGTCCGGTCTGGCAGCAGTGTGTGTTGGATGTACTGGGGAGAATAAAGGATTTGTTGGGATTAGGCCCTTGCAACAGACTAATAGCACTAAGAAACTTGCTGTGGCACCATCAGATACATGATCAGCCTTTAATCTTACAGAAGCTGAAGAGGGGATGGGGGTTGGCAAGGGCATTGCTTTCGTGTAATCATTTTTAAATCTCTGGGTCTGAGGGAGGCCTTTAGTCTTTAGTGAGCAGTTTATCTTTTTGTCGTCATCTTTACATTTTCACATAATCTTGATTACTTATGTTGAAGTAAACAATGACGCAAATGCCATGTGTAGGCAAGGCCCAAAAACCTGCTTGACTGCAACAGCATACCCACATGTTGTGCTACTGGTGTTGTGTTGACATGAATTTATTCACACAGTCACATCACAGGGACCTGTGGGGGAGGTTATTTAAGATAAGATAAGATAAGATAAGATAAGATAAGATAAGATAAGATAAGATAAGCCTTTATTAGTCCCACAACGGGGAAATTCCAGGATTGCAACAGCACAGGGATAGCAACACTCAGAGCAACAATCAGAAGGCAAGAAAAAAACAAGCAAGCAAGAGCAGCTAATATACATATGTACATATTACTATAAAATATATATATACACACACACACACAGACACACAGTGCAGAGCATTGTAGTTGGATGGAATAAATATATGAATATATGAACACACAGTGCAGAGCATTGCAGCTAGGTGGAATAAATATGCAAGTATATAAACACACACAGTGCGGAGCAATGTAGCTAGATGGAATAATATGTAGATATATAAAAACACAGTGCGGAGCATTGTGGCTAGATGGAATAAATATATAGATATATAAATATAAACACACCCAGTGCTGAGCATTGTAGCTAGATGGAATAAATATGTAAATATATAAACACACACAGTGCAGAGCATTGTTGCTAGATGGGATGAAACAGCATAACCGTCTACTTAGTTATCCTACATGGTATGATTATGTGCCCATACATATTCTCACCCTCCATAGCGACCGGTATGTTCCTAGTTGTATGCCGGAGGGGACCATTGTGTAAGTCTATTGCATCTTTTGCATTCAAAAAACTATTAGTTTGTTACGTCTTTTTGCTATCTCTGCGAGCAGCCCTGCTTAGGTTGTACAGTCTGACAGCCGTTGGTAGGAAGGACCTACGAAGTTCATTCATTCATTTCACATGAAGTTGTGATTTATAGTTAGAATATACAGTATACTACCGTTCAAAAGTTTGGGGTCACTTAGAAATTTCCTTATTTTTGAAAGAAAAGCATTGTTTTTTTTCAATGAAGATAACTTTAAACTAATCAGAAATGCACTCTAATATCTAATATACATTGCTAATGTGGTAAATGACTATTCTAGCTGCAAATGTCTGGTTTTTGGTGCAATATCTACATAGGTGTATAGAGGCCCATTTCCAGCAACTATCACTCCAGTGTTCTAATGGTACAATGTGTTTGCTCATTGCGTCAGAAGGCTAATGGATGATTAGAAAACCCTTGTGCAATCATGTTAGCACAGCTGAAAACAGTTTAGCTGGTTAGAGAAGCTATAAAACTGACCTTCCTTTGAGCAGGTTGAGTATCTGGAAAAAATTATTATTTCAAATACAAATCATTATTTCTAACCTTGTCAATGTCTTGACTATATTTTCTATTCATTTTACAACTCATGGTGGTAAATAAGTGTGACTTTTCATGGAAAACGCAAAATAATTGTCTGGGTGACCCCAAACTTTTGAATGGTAGTGTATATACATTCTTGAAGGAATTAAAAGCATTTGTGTGCATGCCAGGGTACTTTAATGTGCCTGTTCCCTAACCTTGACACACCGCTGACAATCATGCAACATTTGTAGCCTGTCTGCGTCTGTGCTTGGAATTCACACTTGATGGGAGCACAGATTGGAGAGTGTGCTTGGTCTGTTTTCACCACAACTTTGAATGACTACATATCACTCTTAGATTAAGGGAAAGTATGTATATCAAATATTTTAGCAAGTAAGACAGAATGATAGCTATGGAATGTAAGATACATATATAAGTAAATAAATGAAATCCATTTATTATACACGTGTAACTGTTAAAGTGTCACTGTTAGTAACTGTTAGTAACTGTTAAACATGTCACCAGTATTGATGTGTGATAGCAAAAGATGCTGTAGGTTGTATTAAAAATCTCCCAAACTAAATACTAACTGACTATTTGTCGTCGGCCTCCGTCGGTCTATGATGACCATGGAAGAGAATCCTAAACGTCTACTCTGCTGGAACAGCACTAACTGACTATACACCTGCAATCTGGGGACATGAGGTGGTGGAGGAACATGAAGAACTGGACAAAGAAGAATAAGAGATGACAGAGATAAGGACTGATTGAGCTGATGATGCAGAGGTGGGGAACAAGACACAGGTGAACACAATGTAGACTACAACAATAAAACACAAAGCAAGAAAAAAGTGTAAACATGTCAACTCCTTGGAAGAAGAAAGGGCAGTCCATTTACACCAAAAACTACTCAAATAGCACATTTTCCATACTTTACATACACTGCTTCCTTTAGGGGTCGTCACAGCAGATCATCTGCCTCCATCTCACCCTATCCTTTGCATCCTCTTCCCTCACACCAACCTTCCCATGCCCTCTTTCACTATGTCCTCTGTGTAATATATACTGTACATTTATAAAAGCATTGTTAGGTGCAGAGGATCTGTGTTCCATTGGCGCAAGACTTCACTCTGGTAGAGACTACAAAAGCAGTGCAAAACAGTCCCTTGTAGCAGCCTACATGCAGAGAGGAGTGAGAGGAATTTTAAAAAGTTTTAAACTTTAGCTCCTCACCCTACCATTTAAAGATTTTCTACTTTCAAATATTCCAGAAATACCTAAAAATATAATTAACGTCTAAAGAAACATCTTTTTGCTATCATGCCAAATATGATAATTTATAATATTGCAGAGCTATGAATTAATTTATGACTTTTGCTGGGCTGATAAATTGATAAATACCACTTTACACCAGCAGGGTGAGAATAAACCAGTTTTCAGCTCAGAGTCAAAAATTCTGTGTTGCAATTCAATTACATTCATTTCTAGAGTAGGGCAGACCATATAATGATACCAGTTAATTACCAGTTCACTTGGAGCAGACAAGCTTGAAGAAGTCATCATAGGTCATCAGTTAAAAAGAAAACTTAATCAAATTCACTTTGGCCTAGTGGATGAAGCGGGAGTGTTGTTCATTACTGACATCTGAGGTTGCCAGTAATCACCTGCAATTTCTACATAGTCTACCTTTAAGTCTTCTTTAACCAGGGTATGATACTGGGTGCCTGACTTATACAGCCAGAAATCCAATTTCAGGGGGTGTGGAAATCAATAACTTCCAGCATTTAACTGGGAAAATCCCACCTGAAGAATTACAGTGCATCTGGAAAGTATTCACAGCGCTTCAGTTTTTCTATATTTTGTTATGTTACAGCCTCATTTCAAAAGGGATTAAATTCATCTTTTCCCTCCAAATTCTACACACAATACCCTATAATGACAATGTGAAAAAAATATTTTTGAAATTTTTGCAAATTTATTAAAAATAAAAAAAAACTAAGAAATCACATGTACGTAAGTATTCACAGCCTTTGCCATGAAGCGCAAAATTGAGCTCAGGTGCATCCTGTTTCCACTGATCATCCTTGAGATGTTTCTACAGCTTAATTGGAGTCCACTTGTGGTAAATTCAGTTGATTGGACATGATTTGGAAAGGCACACACCTGTCTATACTGTATAAGGCCCCACAGTTGACAGTGCATGTCAGAGCACAAACCAAACATGAAGTCAAACGAATTGTCTGTAGACCACTGAGAAAGGATTGTCTTGAGGCCCAAACCTGGGGAAGGGTACAGAAAAATTTCCTCTGCTTTGAACGTCCCAATGAGCACAGTGGCCTCCATCTTTCATAAATGGAAGAAGTTCAGAACCCCCCGGACTCTTCTTAGAGCTGGCTGGCCGTCTAAACTGAGCGATTGGGGGAGAAGGGCCTTAGTCAGGGAGGTGATCAAGAACCCGATGGTCACTCTGTCAGAGCTTCAGTGTTCCTCTGTGGAGAGAAGACCTTTCAGAAGGACAAACATCTCTGCAGCAATCCACCATTCAAGCCTGTATGGTAGAGTGGCCAGACGGAAGCCGCTCCTTAGTAAAAGGCACATGGCAGCCCACCTGGAGTTTGTCAAAAGGCACCTGAAGGACTCTCAGACCATGAGAAACAAAATTGTCTGGTCTGATGAGACAAAGATTGAACTCTTTGGCGTGAATGCCAGGCGTCATATTTGGATTAAATCAGGCACCGCTCATAACCATGCCAATGGTGGTGGCAGCGTCATGCTGTGGGGATATTTTTCAACTGCAGGAACTGGGAGACTAGTCAGGATAGATGGAAAGATTAATGCAGCAATGTACAGAGAAATCCTGAATGAAAATCTGCTCTGGAGTGTTCTTGACCTCAGACTGGGGTGACGGTCCATCTTTCAGCAGGACAACGACCCTAAGCACACAGCCAAGATATCGAAGTAGTGGCTTCAGGACAACTCTGTGAATGTCCTTGAGTGGCCCAGCCAGAGTCCAGACTTGAATCCAATTGAACATCTCTGGAGACATCTGAAAATGGCTGTGCACTAACGCTTCCCATCAAACCTGATAGAGCTTGAGAGGTGCTGCAAAGAAGAATGGGCAAAACTGCCCAAAGATAGGTGTGTCAAACTTGTGGCATCATATGCAAAAAAAACCTTGAGGCTGTTATTGCTGCGAAAGGTGCATCAACAAAGTATTGAGCAAAGGCTGTGAATACTTATGCATGTGATTTCTCAGTTTTTTATTTTTAATAAATTTGCAAAAATCTAAAAAAAAAAAACTTTCTTTTTTTTTTACATTGTCATTATGGGGTATTGTGTTTAGAATTTTGAGGAAAAAAATGAATTTAATCCCTTTTGGAATCAGGCTGTAACATTACAAAATGTGGAAAAAGTGAAGCGCTGTGAATGCTTTCCAGATGCACTGTATCTATCTCATTGAACAGATCTGGGTTCTTATCCATTCATGTTTGTATTCACCTTCACTTCCACCTTATTACCTCCACCAAGGGAGGAAGTAATGTTTTGCCGGCATTTTTTGATTGATTGATTTTATTTATTTGAACATTCAGACAAAAAGAAAAAAAAAAAGAATTTAAAACAAAAATCAAAACCAAAAAAATTAAATGTTCAGAAGGAGTGGGAAGAAGCCAATGCTTATATAGTCCCACCCCCTTTTACTTATGTTTTCCATACAAAACATAAGTAATGTTTTGCCGGCGTTGATTTGTTGGTTTGTTTGTCTGTCTGTCTGTTAGCAACATTACTCCAAAAGTTATAAACAGATTTTGATCAAATTTTTAGGAAAGGTGTGTAATGGAACAGGGAACAGATGATTAATTTTGGTGGGGATCTGGATTACGATCTGGATCCAGGAATTTTTTGAATATTATTTTATATATTAATATTGAGCTTTTTATGTACTTCCCCTTTAAGACGTGTCCACAGAGTTATGTGCGTGGCGACACACCTCTGCACCCCGGAAGCAGTGCAGCTTTTTACCACCAAACACTGCAGAAAAAGTAAAATGGCTTGGAATGGGACTTCCGGTTATGGCTGCCACGTAGGACGGACGTGTCTCGCTCTGCTCTGCTCCTGGAAAAAAAAAAATCGGCAAATAACTCTCTCATTTGGGACAGAACGTATCCCAGCATTTGGGCGAGGATATGTCGGCGAAGCCTAAGGCTGGAAAACCAGGAAAAGGAAAAAGCGAGCCGCCGAAACAGTCCAAATTAACGGACTTTCAGGTCTGTGACGCAGCAAACAAAACTCCATATATGGCGGAGGAGGCTGGCAACGCTGCGATTTCTGCGGGGAATGGCGCAGATGCGCTGATGGCAGCCATGAGTTCAATGAGAGCGGACTTTTCCTCTAGATTTGATGGGATTATGACAGCGTTGGAAGGAATAAGAAAGGAATTGGGTGACTGTGTAGAACGAACGGCGCAGATGGAGCTCCGTCTCGCTAGTGCTGAAGATGACGTCACCCGTCTTCAATTAAAGGTGCGCACTTTGGAAAAAAAAAATAAATCTCTGGAAGATAATATTTTGGATTTGGAATCTCGGTCGAGACAGAATAATTTGAGGCTGGTGGGTCTTCCAGAGGAATCAGAAGGTCGGGACGTATGTTCCTTTCTGGAAAAGTGGATTCCGGAGGTGCTGGGCAGCGAGGAGTTGCAATCAGCAGTGGTTCTGGAAAAAGCACATCGTATTGGCCCACGGAGAGATAAGGGACCGCCGAGGACCTTAATTATGAAGTTTCTTAGCAACAGAGACAGGATGAAGATCTTCAACGCTGCACGTGCTAAAGGAGAGATTAAACACCAGGACCAGCAGGTGCGGTTCTACCCAGATTTGGCCACAGGAATCCAGCAATTGAGGAAGCAGTTTGATCCTGTACGTAAGGAGCTGCGCAACCTTGGGATTCGTCATGGTGTAATCTATCCTGCGAGACTGCTGACCACGTATGAGGGCAGAACCCACATCTTCAAGACCCCAGAGGAGGCGCAGGAGTTCATCAAGAAGATCAAAGAAGAAGAAGAGACTGGTGGGAGCTAAGCATGAACAAAATATAAGGTAGAATAATTAAGCATTTGCACAGGCATCTGACTGACTTGAAGTAAATAGTAAGTTTACAAAATATAGATTGTATTATATATTAAAAAAACAAAACAAAAACAAAACAAACAAACAAAAAAAAACTATGATGTACAAAGTTGTTAAAAATTTTGGAGTTAAGTTGGAAAACTACAGAGGAGAGTTAATGTTACGTCATTAAAAGCAGTAGAGTTAGGGTGATTGGGAGGATGAAGAAGGAGTGGCTTAGGCTGTTCCCCGTGGGTGTGGAACGGTCGATGGCTATATCGGGAGACAGAATTTTTCTTTTGATTTTGGGGGGTTTGCCACAAGTGTGGGATGGGGAAATTTGTTTGTGTGTAGTTTGTAGGATGAATGTTCAACCACTCATGTTTTTGCTTCTCTGTATGAGCATGTTTACACTGCAAGGTAATCCCAAACTCTCTATTGATCATGGACCAAAGTGTTAATCTTAATTTAACTTCATGGAATTGCAGAGGTCTACAAAATTTAAAAAAACTTAAACAAGTTATGAATAAAATAAAGGACATGGGTTCAAGAATTGTGTTTTTACAAGAAACTCATCTGATAGAGGAGGATGTTAAAAGAATTAGGAGTAGATGGCAGGGAAGTGTATTCACCTCTTCATTTTCATCCCGAGCCAGGGGAGTTATGACTCTCATACATAAATCAGTTCCTTTTCAAGTGAAAAATGTAATTGGAGACAAATTTGGAAGATATGTAATCATTCAAGGTTCTTTGCTATTAGAAAATATAAATCTTGTGAACTTATATGGTCCCAATATAGATGATCAGAAGTTCTTTGCTAATTTATTTCTCATCTTATCATCACTTACAGGGCAACATATAATAGCAGGGGATTTTAATTGTACATTGAATCCAGGTGTGGATAGATCAACAGGACTGGATTGTACGCACATTGGATGTAGGATGACTATTAATCATTTTATGAAAGAATTGAGATTGTTAGATATATGGAGAGAAATGAAACCACAAGTTAAAGCCTATTCTTGTTATTCCAGTACCTACAAGACATTCTCACGTATTGATTATTTTTTGATTTCCACAGAATTAAGGTCCAAGATTCAAAACTGCTTTTATGATAACATCGTGATCTCTGATCATGCACCCTGTTGTCTAATATATGTAGATAAAAAATTGACAAAGGAATCAGGTAGATGGCAATTTCAGCATAAATGGCTTCAGGATGAGGAATTTGTCAAGTATATAGAAAAACAGATAGACGAGTTCTTTGACATCAATACTACACAAACATCAGCATGTGTAAAGTGGGAGGCTTTCAAAGCTTTTATTAGGGGACATATTATTAGTTATACAGGATCAAAATCTAAGAAGACTCGAGAGGAGAGAGCTAAATTGGAACATAAAATAAAAAATCTTCAGGAAAAAGTGTATGCAGGAAGTGACCCAAGGTTGGAGAATGAATTACTGATTTTGAGAGCTGAATACGACAAAAAATCAGCGAATAGAGCTGCCTCGAGTCTTCTAAGATTGAAACAATCTTTTTATGAACAAGGTGAAAAATCAGGAAAATTATTAGCATGGCAGATTAAACAATTGGAAATTAAAACACCAATTACCAGTATTATAAGTAAGGGACAGGTAGTTATAGATCCTTTAGAAATTAATAGAGCCTTTAGAGATTACTATGAAAAATTATATGATACCAAAAATGAACCTGATTTAACAAAACTAAATGGGTTTTTGAACGAACTATCTATACCGTGTATTCCAAATGAAAACAGGGAGATATTGGAGTCTAAAATTAGTCAAGAAGAAGTTGGGCTAGCCATTGATAATATGAAATCAGGAAAAAGTGCAGGACCAGATGGTCTTCCAGTTGACCTTTATAAAAAATTTAAGAATAAATTAATAAAACCTTTTTTGGAAATGGTTTTAGAAGCATTTCAAAATAATAATTTACCATCATACATAAATAATGCCTTAATTATACTGCTGCCAAAACCAGGTAAGCCCTCTAATAAATGTGAAAATATGAGACCAATAAGCCTATTAAACGCCGACCTTAAGATAATCTGTAAAATTTTAGCAAGACGAATACAAGAAATTTTACCAAATATTATTAATCGAGATCAGAATGGCTTTATAAAGGGTAGACAAGGCTTCCATAATGTAAGAAGACTATTTAATATTATTTATTTTAATAAAGAAGCACCGGATACAGCTCTCCTATCATTGGACGCCGAAAAGGCCTTTGATAGAGTTGAATGGCCCTTTCTTTTTGAAGTCCTACAAAGGTTTGGACTTGGAAATAATTTCATAAAATGGGTTCAAATAATATACAATAATGCTACAGCAGAAATCCTAACAAATAACAATATTTCAAAACCAATAAAAATCAATAGAGGATGTCGACAAGGCTGTCCACTTTCACCTTTACTGTTTACTATGGCAATTGAACCTTTAGCGATAGCGATACGTTTACATTCACAAATATATGGAATTAAAGTTGGACCAACAGAACATAAAATCTCCCTGTACGCCGATGATATAATTTTGTTTATGTCGAATCTAAAAAAATCAATTCCAACCTTGTTGAATTTAATAAAGAATTTTGGGGAAATATCAGGATATAAAATAAATAAAACTAAATCTTCAATATTAATGCTAAATGAGACCCAGAGAAATCACCCAGCCCCTGAGGTAAATCAATTCAATGTTGTAAATCAGTTTAAATATTTAGGAATCCAAATTATGCCTAAGCTAGAATCAGTCGCCAGTGTCAACTATGAAGCCTTAATGTCAGATATCAGTGAGTTAACTCAGAGATGGATGTCACTACCAATGTCGATGATCGGGAGAATCAATATACTTAAAAGTAATATTTTACCTAAAATACTTTATTTATTTCAATACATTCCCTTATCACCACCTTTAGATCTATTCTCAAGAATAAAAAAAAAAGTTAGTGGAATTTATATGGAACAACAGGAGGGCTAGATTACGTTTGTCTTTATTATATTTACCATTTGATCGTGGAGGTCTGAAATGTCCAAATTTTATGTTGTATTATTGGTCGGCACAACTGAGGTCTATGACATATTATTTTTCATCAAATGATCTCCCTCACTGGACTGAAATGGAATCATACAATTTACCTTTACCTCTTCCCATATTCATATACTCAGATTCGGCAAAAAAATTACAAAAACAAGTTAAAAATCCATTTGTAAAGCATATGATCAAAATATGGTGTGAAGCTAAAAACTATTTAAAAGAACCACAGTTATTGTCACAATTTAGTCCAATATGGGGTAATCAATATTTTAAACCAGGGAGAGCGGACGCTGTATTTAAAGTATGGAATTTAAAAGGGATACAAAAGATTCAGGATTTATATTTGCCATGTGCAGACAACATAATGTCTTTTGAAGAGCTGAGGATCAAATTTAATCTCAATAGAACACATTTTTTTAAATATCTTCAACTTAGAAACTTTATTCGATCAAATCAAAATAAAGCTCTCACTCGACCTATTTATTCATCCTTGGAAAAAATGATGATGAAAGATAGTAAAAGAAAGGGTATTATTTCAGAGTTTTATAACTCATTGACACTATCTTCAAGTGAAAATTCACTGAAAAGATTAAACTACTGGAAAGAAGATCTGCAAATTGAAATTTCAGAGGAACAATGGGAATTGGCTTGTACAGAAGCTCAAACCAAATCAATAAATGCACGCCTTAAATTGATACATTTCAAATGGTTAATGCGGATGTATGTTACACCGGAGGAGTTAAATAGATATAACAAAAATATACCAGATACATGCACAAAATGCATGGAAAGTAAAGGAACCCTATTTCATTGTTTATGGGAATGTAGATTAATAAGAATGTTTTGGGAAGAGGTGAGGGTAACAATTGAAAAAATAATCTCAAAACAAATCATATTGAATCCTAAACTGTTTTTGTTGGGTCTGTACCCAGAAAAGCATAATTTTAATAAAAGTGAAAGAACATTCATAGACCTCAGTTTGCTTAATGCCAAAAAATGTATTGCACTATTATGGAAAAAGACTCATAGACCAGATGTGACTCAGTGGTTAAGACAGATGTTAACAAACCTTCCATTAGAAAGAATAACATATATACTAAAATCAAAGGAAATTGTGTTTGAGAATATATGGAGACCTTTTATTGATTATGTAAAAAATTTAAACATAACTCTTGAAGAAGAAGGTGAATGATGTGTGTGGACCTAGTAAATTCCAAACTGGTGAACATAATATGTATACTTATGTATTGGATTGTCTAGACTAAACAGAGGAGCATTGTTGAAGATTTGATTTTGTTGGTGGTTGTTGGTGTTTTTAGTGCATTTTTTTTTTTTTTGTAGTACTTTAGTGTTAGTGTTTGATTGTTTGTATCATGTTTGTTAAAAAAAAAAAAGGTTCAATAAAGATATTGTGGAAAAAAAAAAATGGCTTGGAATGAAAAAAAGTGGTCTCCATCCACATAGTGTGTGATAATTGACATTATTTCATCTGAAGATGGCAAGAAAAAGCAAGAAAAGTGTGTGGTTTAAGACAGGGTTCAGAGTGCGTGTGGGTGTAACTCCGGCAGCATGAACTGCCATTGCGAGCTAAATGACACATACGGTATGTAAACACACTAACTTCAGCACTGGTCAATGTTTAATTTTTATTATTACCTCCGCCAAGGCGTTGACTTGTTTGCTGGTTGGTTTGCTGGTTGGTTTGTTGGTATGTCTGTCTGTTACCAACATTACTCAAAAAGTTATGGATGGATTTTGATTAAATTTTCAGGAAAGGTGTGTAATGGCACGTGGAACAGATGATGAGATTTTGGTGATGATCTGAGAGTGCATACCTCCACCAAAGGCTTTGTTTGTATTTGTGGAGCAGGATTACACAAAAACTACTTGATGGATTTGGATGAAATTTTCACAAGAGGTAGTCCTTGGGCTAGAGACAAACCCATTACATTTTGGTGATGATCTGAGAATAAATACCTCCAACAAGGCTCTTAGCTTCTCACAGAGTATCTGCAATAATACTCCAAAACTGCCAGATGGATTTGGATGAAATTTTCACCAGAGGTGGTTCTTCAGCTACAGAGGAAGCCATTACAATTTGGTGATGATCAGAGAATGCATGCCTCCGCCAAGGCTCTTATCTTCTTATAGAGTTTTAGCAACAATACTTCAGAACTACTTAATGGAGTTGGATGAAATTTTCACCAGAGTTGGTTCTTTGGCTACAGAGGAACCCATTACATTTTCATGATGATCTGAGAATGCATACATCCGACAAGGCACTTATCTTCTCACAGAGCGTTAGCAACAATACTCCAAAACTACTGCATTTGGATTAAATTTTCACCAGAGGTGGTTCTTGGGCTAGAGACAAACTCATTACATTTTGGTGATGAATTGAGAATGCATACCTCTGCTAAGGCTCTTATCTTCTCACAGAGTGTTAGCAATAATACTCTAAAACCAGTCCGCTCCACCTGGGCCGTCCGAGCAGTCTGCTCCACCTTTTGTTCCAGAGGTCGGGGGGCCTCCACCTGTCGTTCCAGAGGCTGGGAAGCCTCCACCTGCCGCCCCTGAGGCCGGGATGGCGGGGGGGGGGGATCCTTCATTTGCTCCTGAATGCAGCGCGCCACTGTCAGCCATTCTTGAACTGGCCCTTAAGCTCAACTCACCCTGTCCTCCGGTCTGGTGGCCCAGAGATCTTCGCAGGCCACCCGACCCACCCTGTCCTTTAATTTAGGGTCCTGTGGATGTGGGTAGACCCCCTGAACCATTTCTCCCCATGATCTGGTGGTCCATGGACTTTGGGAGGTCACCAGATCCATCTTGTTCTCCGGTCCAGTGATCCTGGGACAAAGGAAGACCACCCGACCCGCCATGTTCCTGTTTTGGGGCTGTGGACTGTGGTTGGTCCCATGTGACTGTGTGCTTTTTTGGACTCTGTGTGGGGTAAGAGTTTGTTTTGGCCCGCCTGGCCTTGTACCTCTACCACCCACCCGGTGAGGGTTTTTTGTTTTGTTGTTGCTGGTTGTTGATGTTACACTTTGGGTCGTTTGGTATCTGACCCTTTAGAGGGGGGTACTGTAAGAGTTTAGACATGACTGTACTCATGTCCTTGCTTTATGTTCATATTTGTTTTTCTGTTATCTTCAGGACATGAGTTCCGCCATGTCCTTGCCTTTTGTTATTATGTTTCTCTGTGCTGTGATTATCATTTGTAGTTTGGTTCCAGTGTGCTCTGTCTGTTCAGCCCCACCTGTCCTGTGCTGTCTCCATTGCCCTTGATTGTTTCCCACCTGTCCTGTGTTGTCTTGATTACTCCTCTGTCTAAATATGTGCGTCTCTGTCTGTGTCTTGTGTGGCGACCTTGTCATATCTGCGTCTATCCTCACACTTCTGTTCTGCCATGCCAGTTTTCCGTGCTTTTGTGTTCATTTCCAGCCCTTGAGCTGTGTTTAATTTGTTATTTTTTGTGATAATAAATCATACCAAGCAAATGCCATGCTCATGAGTCCTGTTCTCTGCCCAGCCCGGGCACAAACCATGACAGTTCCTGTTCTTACTTGATGTACGACTTCAGTTGCTCAACAGCCCGGGGTCTCTGCTGGTGATTTTTGTGCTTCATAATGCACTACACAGGGCAGTACGGTGGCGGAGTGGTTAGCACTGCGGCAGCACAGCAACTCACCCTTGGCTGGGGGATCCTGGGTTCGATTCCAGCCCCCGATCAACAGTGATCTGTGTGGAGTTTGCATGTTCTCCCCGTATCTGCATGGGTTTACTCCGGGATTTCTCCGGTTTCCTCCCACATGCCAAAAATATGCAAGTTAGGTTAATTGGCATCAAAACTGGGGATTCTAAATTGTCCCTAGGTACACTACCGTTCAAAAGTTTGGGGTCATCTCAGACAATTTTGTGTTTTCCATGAAAAGTCACACTTTTATTTACCACCATGAGTTGTAAAATGAATAGAAAATATAGTCAAGACATTGACAAGGTTAGAAATAATGATCTGTATTTGAAATAATAATTTTTTCCTTCAAACTTTGCTTTCGTCAAAGAATCCTCCATTTGCAGCAATTACAGCATTGCAGACCTAACATGATGGCACAAGGGTTTTCTAATCATCCATTAGCCTTCTGACGCAATGAGCAAACACATTGTACCATTAGAACACTGGAGTGATAGTTGCTGGAAATGGGCCTCTATACACCTATGAAGATATTGCACCAAAAACCAGACATTTGCAGCTGGAATAGTCATTTACCACCTAGAATAGTCATTTACCACATTAGCAATGTATAGAGTGTATTTCTGATTAGTTTAAAGTTATCTTCATTGAAAAAAAGTGCTTTTCTTTCAAAAATAAGGAAATTTCTAAGTGACCCCAAACTTTTGAACGGTAGTGTATGACTGTGAGAGTGAATGGTTGTCTGTCTCTCTGTGTTGGCCCTACGATGGACTGGCGATCTGTCCAGGGTGTACCCTGCCTCTTGCCCAAAGATGCTGGGATAGGCTCCAGCACCCCCACAACCCGAAAAGGATTAAGCAGAAGAAGATGAATGAATGAATGAATGAATGAATAATGCACTACACATTTTCAATGGGAGACAAGTCTGGACTGCAGGCAAGCCAGTCTAATACCCGCACTCTTTTACTATAAAGCTATGTTGATGTAACGTGCAAAATGTGGCTTGGCATTGTCTTGCTGAAATAAGCAGGGACGTCACTGAAAAAGAGTTGCTTTGATGGCAGACTATGTTGCTCCAAAACCTGTGTGTACCATTGAGCATTAATGTGCCTTCACGAATGTGCTGTGCACCCGTCGACCAGCACACACACACTCATTCCACTAGAAGATGGAAAGTACCTTCTAGCTTGGCGCTCAGCATAACATAATGGGGGGAGGTAAGTTGGTTATCCAGTGACAGAGAGGAGTGTAAACTTAGTGCCGGTCCCAAGCCCTGGTAAATGGAATCAGTATCAGAATCAGAATCAGAATCAGATTTATTGCCATTGTTCATGTAGTACACAAACTAGGAATTTGTCTCGGTGCAATGCTACAACATTAAAACATGATAAGATAAAGAGATAAACTAAAAAAAAAAAATTAAAGACTAAAACCATGCAATAAGTGTAGAATAATAAATAATAATAATAATAATAATAATAATGAGTAATACTAGTCACAGCAGTTTTAAATAAATTAGCAAGTAGCAGATGATGTGCAGTCGATAATGCAACAGAAAAACAGTGATGAATGACATGAGTCTGGTTGAGCTGCTGTATATAGTGTACGAGAGTCAATAAGTCACTTAATGTTCAGCAGTCTGATGGCAGAGGGGAAAAAGCTGTTCATGTGCCGGGAGGTTTTAGTCTGAATGGACCGAAGTCTTCTACCTGAGGGGAGGGGGGCAAACAGTACGTGACCAGGGTGTGAAGGATCGGCCATGATCCGGCCTGCACGCCTCCGGGTCCTGGAGATGTACAGATCCTGGAGAGATGGGAGCTTGCAGCCGATCACCTTCTCAGCAGTGCGCACGACGCACTGCAGCCTTAGTCTGTCCCTCGCAGTAGCTCCTGCGTACCACACGATTATGGAGGAGGTGAGGATGGACTCGATGATGGCCGTGTAGAACTGCACTAACATCTTGGTAGGTAGCTTGAGCTTCCTCAGCTGCCGCAGAAAGAACATCCTCTGCTGGGCCTTTTTGATGAGGATGTTCTTTGGGGAGGATTATGTCAGGAAGGGCATCCAGTGTAAAATCTTTGCCAAATCAAATGAGCGGACCATGATCTACTGTTGGGACCCATGATGAAGT
This sequence comes from Pholidichthys leucotaenia, assembly GCA_020510985.1. Lineage (NCBI taxonomy): Eukaryota > Metazoa > Chordata > Actinopteri > Cichliformes > Pholidichthyidae > Pholidichthys > Pholidichthys leucotaenia. The sequence goes on along the minus strand of CM035846.1, from coordinate 265,532,924 downwards.
TAGGGCAGCTCAGTGGTGCAGTGGTTAGCACTGTGGCAGCACAGTAAAAAAGGTCACAGGATTGATTCCACCCCTGACCATTGGTGACCCTTCTGTGTGGAGTTTGCGTGTTCTCCCTGTGTCTGCATGGGTTTACTCTGGGTACTCCTGTTTCCTCCCTGTAATGAAGAGGTCCTTCATTATTTACAGAAATTGAGTTTTAAATATTTGAGCACTTACATATGCATTTGCACTTTGACTGGCACTTTGCACTTTAAATAAGCATTTCCATATATACAACTTTAACACAACAGGTCTGAATTATTTATGGGTATTTTTATAAGAGCACTTACACCACAGTTGTCCTATGTATTTATTGAACATTTAAACAGTTTTAAAACATTCTGTTTTCCAGGTTGGCAGATACCTTGATTGGCAGCACCTGCAAGAAAGTACATGTGTGGTGAAAATGGAGGACTAATGTGTATTGTGAAGTTGTTTGTTTTTGGTATAGTTAAAAATGCAAAGTAAATGAAAGCCTTCACTTACCTCTTCTTGTCATGAGCTGCATTCCGATTGCCCAATAGTATACTCCGAAATGGACTGCACAGGGTATCCGCTATATTAACTGAGATTCCAAACCGAAGGGAGCGAACAGTCTTCAGTTCAAAGGGAACTGAGAACTGTGCAGTTGACAAGAAGATTACCCATAAGCCATTGTGCCTCAAATACGAGTAAAAAAAACTATTGTTGCGCACGTTATTAACAAGCTAAACTGATGTTGGTTATTGTTTATATCAACTGATAGTAATAAAAATATATTTGTGCTAATATTTATTTAGGAAATATAAATTATTCACCATAGTATCAGTACATGTCTAGGGTTGCCATGGTAGCGCACAGAGGAGGGAGCCGACGGTTACAGGGTGTTTCAAATGGAGCAATTTTGTGAAGGGCAGTTAACTTCACTGATATTCCCTGAGAACGGAGCAGGAAGTAAGGAATACAGTTGAAGTAAACTGCTGATCGGAGCGTAGCTTTGGTCTCTTCCAGGGTGTTCAGGCAAATGAGTCCCCGGGGGTCTGAGCACCATTTTAAAGGTTCCAGGAGAGACCAAGGGTAGAACTGGATGGAGGGAGTGCTTTGGGTAGTTTTTAAGGTGTTCACTGAGTTTTTCAGCTTAATATTAATATAGCTGATATATATTGATTTAGTGTGATTTAAATAATATTTTTGTATCGATAATTATTTAAAATATATTTTATTGAATATTTGATATTTTGTACTTGTATAGAGTTCCCCTCTGTCCTGCTAAGTAGGTCAGGCTTGTTGGGGGAAGGCTATAAAAGGTGGCCTCCCTCTTATTAGAAAAAAGAAAGCTGTTGAAGCTGCATGTGAGTTGGTCTGCAGCCTGTTTGCCATTATTGGAGACTTTGTAAAATAAAATAATCTGTTGTGAGAACCGATAATCTGCCTCTCTGGTCATCAGTGTGAATCTTCCATTTGAGAGGTTGGGAGATCACACTCCCACAGGCCAAAAACATGCAGGTTAGGCTAATTGGAGACTCTAAAGTGGCCCTAGATATGAATGTGTGTGTGTGAATGGTGAAGGGACTGGCACCGCTCGGTGGCTGCCTCATCCATCCAGGTGAATGCCCTGTAATTTCCCATTGTGGGACTAATAAAGGATTACAAAGTATAAAACAAAACAATAAATAAAACAAGAGAACAAGCCGAAAGAACAAGAATGAAGTTAGATCAATGCAAATGATGTTAGTCAAGCATAGAACAGACAACATTTCTTTTACACTAAAAGTACCCATTATCCTGTATTTCTAATCTGACAGAAATTGTTCTGGAAGTTTAGACAATATATAACTTTAAATAAATGGATTAAATCAAACACTTTTGTTGACATGTAACTGAGCTCACAGGGACAGTGGTGACCTAATGGTTAGGGATGTGACTCTCCAGTCACCAGTCCACAGCCTTGGACTGGGAGGATTTGATCTGGGTGGGACAGTCTTGGCCTGTCCTTGCCAGTGATAACACCTCTATCTGCCAAGAATATGCCACTAGTCCAGCAAAAGCTAGCGGTACTCAAATACTTTGCAAGCAGTTTCATGAAATGGTCAGTCAAAAAGCAAGTCATACCAGCTCGGACGTCGCCCGGGTTGGCATGGTCGGGAGTTCCTGGCAGCGGAGGGCAACGGACGGAGCTGCGTGGAGGAATCTGATCAGACCTAAATGAAACAGTCATTGTCACCCCGACAGACTGCTATGATTATGATGATGATGATGTGCCCTTGAGCAAGGCCCTTAACTTGAGCTGCTCAGTGGCGACAGGTCAGTCCGTGGTTGCACTGGACTGCTTCCAGGTGTGAATGCAAACAGGGCATCCTTGAAAAATATTTAAATAAATAAAATCACAAGTGCTCATAGATACTTATGTGTTACATGTTTTCATTTCCATGATAATAGAACATTTTATATGCTATGTATGTATACAAAAGTTTCTTCAGATTATTTCAGATGCTGCATTCCATTTAGCGCTAAAGTGTTTCATGATAATCCAAAAGGGTTCATACTGTCTCCTAAAATAATCATAAAAATATTTTTGTTTTCTATCAGACAGTGAAAAAGGTTGCTTTTACCTTAACATGTTTTCGCCACTTCTTGCAGCCTTCCTCAGAAGGGTCACCTGATGTTGGTGTAACAGTCACCTGTTTCATCAGCTGTTTTATCCAGGTTTACCAGACAGCAGAGGATGACTACGCCCCCTGTGGAGGACAGTATCCCAGGCGCGGGACAGGGTATAGGATCTCTCATCCCTGTTGATGATTCTTGGGATCAAGGACAAGAATGTCACAATCCTCCCAGCCAACAAAGGCAGAACCACTGGCATGATGGATACAAATAAATACAATAAACAGATGGAGGAATTATTAAATGACACCAATACATATGAAATACTTAAAAAAAGAATCCAACAGAAGAAAAAAGCGGACTCTAAAGACATTGCTCAAACCACTCTTGGATGCAAACAAGATTAACAAGGATTCCTATCATTATCGAATTCCAACAGCAATCATCACACCCTGTATACATGGTACACCAAAGATCCACAAACCAGGCACCCCATAATGACCAACTGTGGACAGCATAGAATCGGTAACCTACAATCTATCAAAGGAGTTAGTTGAAATAATTAAACCTCTTCTTGGACTCACAGATCAACACTGCAAGAACGCCAAACAATAAGCAACTTTCGCATCTTGGCTCGCGCAAAGCATCATGGGAACGTGGCTACCAAACATGCTCTATCGATACATTTAATTTATGGAAAGTTCCTGATCTACGAGCATATTGTATGCGTAGGGGTCTTCCTGGTTGTACCCGCAAACGCAAGGATAAACTAGTTGCGCTTGCATTCGTGGCCACGTTGCAGAAATTGGCCAAAATGGCCATCCTGTATGTACGCTGGCATAGCAGATTTTTTGTTGTCAAAGGACCAAGCACCCTTACTTGCGAGATTCCGAAACGACTACAAAGAAGGTAAGCGAGTGGTTTGACAGCTCAACTTTGGTTTTGTCATTTTGAGTAAATTTCACTACAAGGCATAGCTTGCTTACTTAGATCTATAGGTCGATACTACTATAGTTTAAGTACCATACATTTTCAGTGATTTGCAATTTTATTTTATACCAGCCTACTTATCAATGGCCTTAATTACATGTGTGTGTAGATCAAGCTTCATTACCAATATACAAAGAACTATATCCTAGATCCAGGCCTGCTTGTCCGTACCTACTACTTCAGGGTTTAGACTCGTGTCAATTAGGCTAGAACTTGAACAATACACAACACTATTTAATTATGTTATAATATAGACTTACTGCTTTAATCCAACAATTACGTCTGTCCGGATCCTTCAGCTCCTTGGGGAATGTATATAACATGAATGGCGGCGGACATGTGCACACGCTGGTCCCGAAGTTACAAGCATGTATGCTACAAGTTTACTTTTTCCACTGCTCTAGATGATAAATGCCGTTCCACACTTCACTACAGCACAATGTGCACCTGGCATAACGGCGATTTAAAGCTTGAAGCAGACTTTAAACGGCAGTTGTTCAGGTGTAACTGTACTGTCTCTATACAAAAGCAAGGCAGCTACCAGAAGGTTTGGTAGTCGTGAACTTTGAACTCACATAGTCCGCACATGCGCACTCGTAATGCGAAAGTCGCTTATTGCCGCAAGACTTGAAGGACAAAAAGATGCAAGCAGATGGAACATTAGTATCACACAACGTCATATCCCTGTTTACAAAAATACAGGCCATAGTCACTCTACACATTGTTGAAAACCATCTCAGACATGACAAAATCCTACACAAATGCACAGAACTCATAGTAGAAAACATCATGAAGCTGCTACATTTTGTTGCCACCTCCACCTACTTTCAATTCAGAGGAGCCATCTACAAACAAAAAGAGGGCTTTGCCATGGGAGATCTACTCTCAGCAATTTTTCATGGAGGACCTAGAGACCAGAGCCAAACAAACAGCACCAGCATCATGTGAAATAAGCTTATGGAAATGGTACGTGGACGACATCCTGGAAATAATCAACAAAGGACAAACAACCATACTCACTGAACATCTAAAGCAGATGGGCAGCACAGGAAATATTCAATTCACCCATGAAGAAGAAACCAACAGATCCATATCTTTTCTGGATATGAAAATCACCCACACAGACGACGGCGGCATCAACATCAAAATATACAGGAAACCAGCACACACTGATTAGTATTTGTTATGGACTTCAGAACACCCCACAGCCCACAAACTCTCCATTATTAGAACATTATTTGACTGGCCCAACATCATTACTAATCCACAGGATAAAGAGGAGGAAGAGGTGCACATAATGAAGGCTCTGAAAAAGTGTCACTACCCCAAATGGGCCATAGAGAGGGGAAGGAAGCAAGTGGAGATGAAAAGCATAAAACGGAGAGAAGAAAAGACCACACAAAAAGTAAACAACACAGGAACTGTCACACTACCATACCTCAGAGGCATCACTGAAAGAATACAGAGAAAGTGAAAAACATACCACATCAACACCCCAGTAATGACAGGGTGTAATGCTCAGACCCAGGAGCAGACACGGAGACACAACGTTTAAGGTGAGTGAAACTATTATTTTTGTTGACAATAATATTACAGTTGTGTAATAGTGATGAGGATCTGGAAACCCTGCAGGGGAGAGAGAAGAGACAACGGTGAGTATGTGGAATAGTGACAGGGAGATTAATATTGTTTGGATGCTTACAGGTTTCTTTTGGTGGAAACAGCAGGGAATGGCAGCAGATCCAGTGATGGAGGACGTGAGGGAAGGAGTCCTTCAGTGCAGGTGAGCGGGCAGGGGAACAAGCTGGCCAGGTCTGGGTGCTGGGGAAAGGGAGATGGTGATAATAATGATGAATGGTGGTAAGTCGACTTACATGGGGATGTGATGATGTGCACAGTCCGAGGTTATCCAAATCCACTCTGATAGGCAGTTTCCAGAATCCAGAGGCAGGTAGGGGTCAGAGTATGGCAGGCTAAGTCAGAACAGGCAGACAAATCCAAACAACAGGCAGGCACAGTGTCTAGAGGCAGGCAAGGGTCAGATCACGGCAACATAAAGCACAAGGTTAAACAGGTTTTCAATACAGGGCAGGATACAGGCAGGTTGTAGATCAAATGTGACCAGACAGAACAATGGGAGGGAGTCCTATTTATAATGTTACACTGATTGGCTGCAGTTGGTGATTGTGGCTGCAGGGAGAGGTGTGCAATCAGCGGGGAGAGAGAGAGGTAGGCGGGCAGCTCAGACAGGAACCCTTACAAGTAAAACCACACACCAGTTTTCTTGATTCATCCCAAAGACATAATACCCACAGAAAACAAAAATAATGTCATATATGAAATACCATGTTGATCATGCAACAAAACCTACATAGGAGAAACAGTAAGAACCTTTCGAACCAGAAAAAGGAACACAGGAAAGAATGTGAACAAGAGACAATAGCAAGGTACACACGAGCACAAAAAGCAACAGCTGAACAACAGAACCTGAAATCTGCCCTATCCGACCATTGCAGAAGATAAAATCATATCATGGACTGGGAAGAGGCAAACGTCATCCACACAGAAAGCAACAAATACCACCGTTGGATCAGGGAAGCCATCGAGATCAAAAAACGGACCCCAAGAACCATCAACAGGGATGAGGGATCCTATACCCTGTCCCACACCTGAGATGCTGTCCTCCACAGGAAAACAGACAGCAGGGGGTGTAGTTGTCCTCTGCTACCTGGTAAACCTGGATAAAACAGCTGATGAAGCAGCTGATTGTCACAACATCACTTGACCCTTCTGGGGAAGGCTGCAAGAAGTGGCCGAAACATCCATCCATCTTCTTCCGCTTAATCCTTTATGGGTCGCGGGGGGGCTGGAGCCTATCCCAGAAACTTTGGGCGAGAGGCAGGGTACACCCTGGACAGATCGCCAGTCCATCGCAGGGCCAACACAGAGAGACAGACAACCATTCACTGTTAAAGTAAAAACAACCTTTTTCACTGTCTAACAGAAAAAAAAAAAATTTTTCTAAACCGTTTCATGGTTGGGCACAGTCATGACATCTTCCAGTATAATATGTCACCATGTTACATGTAATATGATAATAATGTAGCATATAACAACACACACACACACACACATATGATTTAGGGTCTTAAACAGGCACTTATGTTTCTCTCTGAAAGTCAGTTTTGAAGTAGTTTGTACCTATATTCAAATGGTCAAGATAGGTATTACATCCCAAAATTTTCATTGTTAACATTTATTTTCATGTTCAGTCCAAACACTTCAGAAAAACCTAATTTTGTAGATGGGTGGGGGGGGGGGGGCACAGTGACCCTCTCTGGCCCATGGCCTATACTGTATGTCCATTACTGTTTCTGACAGTCTCCTCTAACAGTCTTATGTAAAATCAAACTTGAATAGTCTGTTAAGTTTATTGCTGTAAGGTTGTCATTAGCTGTACAGAAACTAGTTAGGCTACATTTGACTTCAGGCCTACTTTTAAGTAGGCGTAATATTTATGGCTGGTCTTTGGGAACGGAAGGTTTACACCCTGATGACGCAGCTGGGGTAAGTGTAAAATAGACAAGAATGCAAAGTTATTATCAACCTGTTGGTGTAATTGGCCCCAGGGCTGTTGAACATCTTGAATGCCAATTTACAGTAAGATGTTAGCAAATGAATGAGGGGTGCACAGGAAACCCCAAAGATTATACATGTGAGCTATGGTGCTATTTAGAAAATCATGAATTATGTGAGTAGGTGATGTGTTTTATCCATAATAGTGAATTAAGCAATATTACACAAGACATAGTTACGGTATCGTGATTATAGTAACTGCGGCTGTGATGCAGCTATGCGAAAGGCATTAAGAGTATCACAGTCATAGTTAGTATAATCATGATACTGTAATGACATTGAGTGTTATATTGCTTTTATACAACAGTTCGGGCAAGCAAAATTTATTAAATGACAACAGTATTGTACAAAATATCATGATTTGTTTGTTTAACCAGTTATTTTGCACCGCTGAGAAAAAAAACAGTCCCTAAATCTAGCCAGTAACTGTTGCTAAACATCTCAATCAGCATGAAGACATCTATTGTCATTTCACACACATGTAAACAAATTAAATATTGTCAAGTGCAAATGTAATAAATGTTTATAAAATATACCAGTTAAGTTGATATTTCAGAAAATCCCAGATCAAAACATATCCAATACTGGTTGCCAGAAGCTAGTAATTAGCATGTTAGCAATTTAGCACATGCTAGCGATTTAGCACATTTTTCTTGCTTTTCTTCACATTTTCAGATGAAACAAGGAGTCCATCACCACAGAGGTATTGTGGTTTGTTAATCAAGACAATATCAAACTCTAGCACTGCCTATTTTTTTTTAATAGACATGAAATCACTTAATGTAAAATGACTGGGTGGATGGAAGTAGACCTTTGCAAAAGGGTGGGACTTCTGGGTCATGGATGTTTAATTTTTTTTGCCAAACAGCACTTCACTGTGGAAATTAAGGTATCCAAAACAGTGATGCAATTGTCAGAGTTGATTGAAAAATACTGTTAGTAATAAATGTTACTAGAACACCTTTGAAGCAGAGTGATACATATCCAGTGAAACTGGAGTGCAATTATCGTGGATTAAGATAAGATAAGAAAAGCCTTTATTAGTCCCACAATGGGGAAATTCCAGGATTGCAACAGCACAGGGATAGCAACACTCAGAGCAACAATCAAGAAGACAAGAAAAACAAGAGCAGTGAATATACATATGTACATATAAATATATTATAGTAATATATTTATAGATTAGTAATAATATATATATATATATATATATATATATATATATATATATATATATATATATATATATACAGTATATACAGTATATATACTGTATATATTATACACACACACACACACACACATATATACAGTATATATATATATTATACACACACACACACACACACACATACATATATATATATATATATATATGACGGTTCGGTTAACCCCCACAACAGATTAAGGACACTCAGCTCTCTTCTCTTGGTTTTTTCTGCTGCACTACTGATATGTAGATGTGCTTTGGTGTAACCCCCACAAACAGACTGGTCAAACACAGCGCTCGGCTAGAGCAAATAACAGAACAGTGAAATGTGTATTAATGTCTACAGGCAGACTCGTTTCGTCTGGCTCACTTCTGTGATGTTAATGTTGCCTTTCATGCATTGTGCTCATGCGTCCTGTCCTCACTGTGACCTAGGGACTGAGATCAATATGTCTCTCAAATGCAAATGTCTTATGCCTGTTCTGTTATCTCTTTGATCATACCAACTGCTGGGGTATGCCCTTGATGTATTGTTGTAGTCGAGTATATATGCTGCAATTCTGTAACGCAAACTCTCTTTTTCTCTCACTCTGATTCTGCATCTGCTGCGAGACACACACACTGTCTCCTCTTTGAGAGCCTGAGGAATTCGGCTTCAGCCTGCTCACACTATGGGCTGGAGCTGAGTTCTGATGAAGGCGGATGATAATAAAGCTATTAAAAATCCAACGCTGCCTTTATTTTATCATCCTCTTCACTGGTGACCCCGGAATGCACACGTTTTGTGCAAACGCAACCTTCTGATCTGGACAGCTGCACTGGTGACCAGCGCTATATAAGTGCAGGTTAGTTAGTAGTTAGTTAGTTAGTTCTTCAGGATGAGATCTGCACGTCTGAGATCTGCTCATCCACGCTGGACCGGCCGCGCTCGCAGCTCCTCCACACATGAGCGCAGGCGTCCTCCATGGCCGGCGGAGAACGCAACACGTGGACCTGAACGCACCACGGCCGAGCAGTGGCAAAGATCGTCTATTTCCTCTCACCGCTCCAATGCACCATGGCCAATCTGCAGCCACAGCTCAATCGGGATTTTATCGGCACCGTCTGCGCCGATCCCCACCAAGATCCTGCACCCTGGTTCTCCTCTCCAGCTGGCCCACCCACGCACGAGCCCCGGCGCAAGCACCGGGGAGTTACGAGGACGGCGCATCACGCACGGGACAAATAACGGCTCCAGAGACCGCCATCGTCCTCCGCCGCTGCTCACAGAACCCTCAGGGCTGCTCGTTCACCTGAAGCAGGCACGCAGCTCGCCACTGGATTTTTTTAATGGTCTCAGCCACGGCACATAAGGGATTTCAGCCGTCAGCTGTTCCCGGGGGGTTTTAGGGTTGCTCCTGCACCTAAAGCCAACAAGCCGAGTCCCTCTGCTTCTTTTTTTCTTACAGCCACTACGCAGCCTTGCCGCTCCTGTTTTCTTCATGGCCACGAGAGGAGCCAGAGACTAATTTTTCTTCTTGTGGACCTCTGCACGTTCAACGGGACAGCCCTTCGACATCGCGGACCCACAAGCAATTTTTGCATGGCTCGGACGAGTTCACCGTCCCCCTGCCGGCACTTACCCCCCTCCTCCCTCCCCCTCCGCCTGCAGTGAGCTTCTCCCACAGCTCGCTCCCATAGAGGGATTATCGAGGTCTCGGCCCCCTGCCGTGCCCTCTGGGGGGGAGCGTGTGTGGCGGTTCGGTTAACCCCCACAACAGATTAAGGACACTCAGCTCTCTTCTCTTGGTTTTTTCTGCTGCACTACTGATATGTAGATGTGCTTTGGTGTAACCCCCACAAACAGACTGGTCAAACACAGCGCTTGGCTAGAGCAAATAACAGAACAGTGAAATGTGTATTAATGTCTACAGGCAGACTCGTTTCGTCTGGCTCACTTCTGTGATGTTAATGTTGCCTTTCATGAATTGTGCTCATGCGTCCTGTCCTCACTGTGACCTAGGGACTGAGATCAATATGTCTCTCAAATGCAAATGTCTTATGCCTGTTCTGTTATCTCTTTGATCATACCAACTGCTGTGGTATGCTCTTGATGTATTGTTGTAGTCGAGTATATATGCTGCAATTCTGTAACGCAAACTCTCTTTTTCTCTCACTCTGATTCTGCATCTGCTGCGAGACACACACACTGTCTCCTCTTTGAGAGCCTGAGGAATTCGGCTTCAGCCTGCTCACACTATGGGCTGGAGCCGAGTTCTGATGAAGGCGGTTGATAATAAAGCTATTAAAAATCCAACGCTGCCTTTATTTTATCATCCTCTTCATATATATATATATATATATATATATATATATATATATATATATATATATATATATACACACACACACACACACACACATATATACTATATATATATATATATATATACTGTATATATATATATATACTGTATATGTATATATACTGTATATATATATATATACTGTATATATATATATATATATATATATATATATATATATATATATATATATATATATATATATATATATATATATATATATATATATATATATATATATATATATATATATATATATACACTACCGTTCAAAAGTTTGGGGTCACCCAGACAATTATTTTGTGTTTTCCATGAAAAGTCACACTTATTTACCACCATGAGTTGTAAAATGAATAGAAAATATAGTCAAGACATTGACAAGGTTAGAAATAATGATTTGTATTTGAAATAATAATTTTTTCCAGACACTCAACCTGCTCAAAGGAAGGTCAGTTTTATAGCTTCTCTAACCAGCTAAACTGTTTTCAGCTGTGCTAACATGATTGCACAAGGGTTTTCTAATCATCCATTAGCCTTCTGACGCAATGAACAAATACATTGTACCATTAGAACACTGGAGTGATAGTTGCTGGAAATGGGCCTCTATACACCTATGTAGATATTGCACCAAAAACCGGACATTTGCAGCTAGAATAGTCATTTACCACATTAGCAATGTACAGTATATTAGATATTAGAGTGTATTTCTGATTAGTTTAAAGTTATCTTCATTGAAAAAAACAGTGCTTTTCTTTCAAAAATAAGGACATTTCTAAGTGACCCCAAACTTTTGAACGGTAGTTTATATATATATATATATACACACACACACACACACACACACACACACACATATATATATATATATATATATATATATATATATATATATATATATATATATATATATATATATATAATCTTTAAACTAGTAATAGACTATAGTAACTCCTGGAATCCCTATTGTCCAATCAAATTGCTTGGTCGGAACTAACTGTTGTATAATGTGTGTTATATGAGTTGTGTTATAATATATGTAATATTCAGTCTGTTGTGCTGGCTGTATCAGAAATGCCCCAAATGTGTAAAAATTATCTTTAGCTCTCATTATTTGATGAGAGCTCATATTATTGCAAACTTTGAATGAACGTTTGAGTCTTTCACTGTCAGTGTGCTGATCCTAGATGTACACTGTATAAAATAGAAACTTTGGTTGAATTTAGATATAAACAACTCATCAACAAAAGCCAAAACATGGAAGAATACAGTTGATATATTCTGAGTTGGAATATGATGCCTCATATTTATCAAACTCTAACCATGTGAATTTTGTCTTTTAATATTGTCAAAAATGAGAAATTACAATTACAGTTCTTGTGTTTTCTTATTAAGGATTATGTAATGGCAAGCGGCATAACAGATGTGTGACAGAATGTAAAACCCAGCAGCTTTAGACAAAGGGTCAGTGTGTTTTACTCATCTAATCATGTATGTGAAATCTGTTCACACACAGGCATCCATGAGATTACATAATCCAGAGTAAGTCACCATCACTCATGGATGTCAGCAAGAATAAATGCAGGTGCAGAACTGAGCAAACTTAAATTAGCTGATTTTGTTTATATGCTTGATGAATTAGCGTTCCAAGCAGCTGTGCTATGGTAAACTTATTGTTTTCTGTTCTGATTCTTTTTATTATTATTTTTCTCTGCTAAAAGTACATGTGGAGCAAAAATGGTAATACATGGAAACTTGAAATTTTACAGTCTGATCAGAAACTTTCCCCACTACACCACACAACTCCAAAGTAGTGGTTAAGATGCTTGTCTGTCATGCGGGAGCCCTGGGTTTAAATCCTTCTGGTAGTGTGTCGTTCTTCAAAAGTGCAACATACCTCTTCTATGCATTTGAAAGCTATTTGTAGTGCACATTAAGTTTTAACTGCTGTACTACTGCTGCTGGAAATCCTTTTAATTGAACATTTATCATATGAGAAAGTTAGAGTGCAAGCTAAAGCAGTTGTGCGAAGTTGTGGTTAAGGTGAGCGCTGTAATGCAGGCGGTCCCAGGATGAATCTTGCCAGGGAGGCCTTGTTCTTCTGAACAACAACTGAAGTACAGCAAAGCTCTCCTGTACTTTTTAAAGATACGCTATGTAAGATTTTCAACTCAAAATAATGTTTGTAAAATTATTTTGATGGAACGCCAACATCTGACTGCGTGAATGACACCTCTACCATAGCCTGAGTAGGAGCACATTGCCTGCAACAGCTCTTTTTTTGGTGTGATTACTGGGGGGGGGGGGGGGCAGCAGATGTGGCTTTGGACTGTGGCCTCTTTCCCAGCAGTGTATTGCAGGGCATAACTTTAGTAGTCTCACTAAAAAACATCAAATTGCACGTTTTGTCACTCAGAGAAATCGTACACAGACACCTAAAAAACATTTTTCATGTGCAGTGGATACGTGGCATTTATAGCATTAAGAAAGGTGTCTAGCGGCACCTTAATGTTTGCCAGTTTGTGTTCCTGTCACTATTACTGTCTTTCACCATTTAACAACTAACCCTAACAATAAACCCTAACCCTAACCTTATAGGAGGTGATGGCTAAATCTAACCTTTCATTAGTGGAGTGAAAAACAAACAGAAAAAAAAAGTGAACAAAAAGGTTACTCACAGATCAGCATGGGACTCAAACTCACGTGTCATTGGTGTCATTGCATGAAAGTCTATGTAAATAACCGTCTGTCACCCACCTCCCACCAAACAAATAAGCATTGGGAAGCCAAAGTAAAAGAGGTGTTTGTTATGTATGGAAATACCTGGGTGAAGGATGAGGCAGGATGATGGTTGGCGAACATATCTTTATTATAGAGCTATGTACAGAAGCACAGCACACAGTATGCACAAGAGGTCATCCAGCTAAGAAGCCACAAGACGGTGCCCTTGCCTTATATATATGGGCAGTGCAGTGACGTGACGGGAAGAGCACATCACTACCCCGTACTTCACAATAAGGTGCCAAAAGCCGACAACACATTCTCTCCCCCCCTTAGAAACCAATCCAAAACCATGCACACAATTAAAAACCTCCCCAATTTGGGACCCGAATCATACACTAAAATAACGAAAAACAATGTACTGGAATGGCCTAACACATTCACACAACATAACCTAAAATAGAGTTGGTGGGTGGACTGCCACACAACCTGCATGGCACAGTGGATTATTCTGCCACTGGTAAACTAAAAAGTCCTTTATTAATCTAAAATACACTGTCGTGCTCCTAAACTAAAATTCACATATAAATAACCCCCAAAACATAACATGCATGCACAAAACACAAAAACTATGAATAAAGTGCTACCGCACAGTCACTGAGGTGGAAAAAACTGGAACTTGCATGAGGGGTCCAGGGCAGCCCCTCAGCAGGTGCGCCCCAGGAGACCGTAGACCCCCGGAGGGATGGCCGACCCTCTGGATGACGGAACCTGGATCCCACATCGCCATCACCGACTCCCGTCCAGTCTCGCCACCTGGGGTGTCTGTCTGGACACGCCAAATTGATTGATTGGCGTGCCTTGATGAGCTGTCAGACAACCTGAAGCATGCTGAGCCCAGCTTAGCCACAATGCGCAGACACCCTCGATGTTTTTCTGTCTGTCGTTCGGCCCAACTTCGCCGTGGACGTCCTTCACCCTGAACCTGAACCAAGTCCATAATCTGGAGTGGAATTTTACTCGGCTCAATGTGTTGCTGTTGAGCATGCAGTAACTCCATGCTTATCAGTCTGGCCCTGTCCTCTTCTATAAACGTGGTAGTGTTCACCGTTGTAGCTGCAGACCCCCCAGCCAACTGTAGCCAAGAACCGGAGGCATCTGGGGCTAGCATGATGACGCTCATCGGTATGAGTATCGATCCTGGGCGAAAACTGGTCGACTTGACTGCCATGGTGTCCATTAGCTCTTTATACTGTTTATACTGTTCGCTCCCAGTGTCCGTCGGAGGCGAATGGGGTGATTTCTCCCGTGAGTTTCCCAGGTAAGACAACCGGCACACTCTGGCGTAGTGATTCAAGGGTCCACATCTACCACAACGTTTTCCTATAGCCGAGCATTTCTTCGCTTTACAGCGGGGCGTCGTGGACCCACAACCCTTGCAAAGGGGTTTTCCCGGGGCAGACCTTTGGCTAGCAGCACTGACTTCCCAAAAATCTTCATCTGAGCTATCCTCGCTGTCAGGGTCTGCAACATTAGCAGAGGCAAGCGGCTCCCGCAACTTCTATGGCTGGCGCCAATTTAGCTCCACTGCTAGCTTATCAACAGCTTCCCACCGGAGAGCTAGCTCCATAGCTTTAGCTAACGTCAAGTCATTAGGTGCCATTAATAGCCTAGCATGCAGTTCAGCGTTACACATGTGCTCTGCAAGTTGATCGCGAACCATTTCATCTTCAAGCGGTCCAAAATGACACTTGCTGGCTAGCTGCTTCAAGTCAATGAAATATTGGCGGCTGGGCTCACCTACCCGCTGATATCGCTGCCAAAAACGAATCCTCCGGACAGTCATGTTGTTTGGGGTGGAGAAACGTTTAGCTAGCAGCTTCACAATGTCCTCACATGAGTCCGCCTTGCTGAACGTCTGCAGGACCCTCCGGCCCGCCATATCCAGGCTGTGAACAAGCAGTGCCTGCGCTCTCACCCCATCCAGCTTCCCGTGGCCCAGCGCCGTAATATACATTTGATAGGCCTCCCACCGATGCAGCCATGAAACCGATGGCTCACCCAGGAGCTCGAGAAAGGGACGGAGTGGAGTGATGCACGCCCCCGTGAGTTAATCCTCGATCGCCAAATGTTATGTATGGAAATACCTGGATGAAGGATGAGGCAGGATGATGGTTGGCGAACACAGCTTTATTATAGAACAATGTACAGAAGCACAGCACACAGTATGCACCAGTGGTCATCCGGCTAAGAGGCCACAAGATGGTGGCCTTGCTTTATATATGGGCGGTGCAGTGACGTGACAGAAAGTGCATGTCGCTACCCCGCACCTCACAATGAGGCGCCAGAACCCAACACCACAGTGTTGTTCTGCGCATGTGCGGTAGAGGCGTGGTGAGGACTGTTTTGCGTATGCACAGTCAGTGAAGGCATGAAGTCTGCTTGTAAAAAAACGTATAGCAAGGCACATTATTTTTTTGTTTAACGTGCAAATGTACAATTTTAGAGGGGTGTAAAACATTGATTAGCTACGTTTTTTCCTGAGACCGGGTTGTCTTTAGCCACCAACAACAAAAAGCCCTGTGGTTGGCTTTTGCGACTGGGGTCTTGGTTGCCATGGTTGTGGCCTGTTCAGTGTCCCTACAAGTTGTATAGTGCTGCTTTAAAAACTAATGTGTAGCAGGCCATAGATTTTAAATGCTGTTACTAAGCAATACAAGACCTTGAAGCCTACACCTGCTTGGAACCCGATGATTGCCGTTTGCAGTTATATTTACTCATACAATCGACAAATTTAGTCAGCATCATCTGAGCTTTAGATATTATAGGCTGTTGTTTGTCAGCCATGTTGCTGTGGTTGACTTGACTCAGATTTTTTGGCTTTTGGTGCAACAACTGCCCAAGTATGACTAAGTGGGGAGGTTCCCCGTCATCCAACTGTCATGGATTTTATTAGTGCTGTGGCCGACACATATTGTGGGCTCACGCTGCCACAGAGACAGGACTGAATGTGTATTGTGGAGTGTCACGTCTGCAAGGACTAAGGACTCTACAGGAGGTAACAAGGAAGTGTGAGATTTGTCTCTTTGTCCCACAGAAGATGCCCCGGAGGGTATTCCGGTTCATCAAGAAATGAGAGACAATGGTGAAGCTTCAAAGGGATGCTTTGTAACTGTATGTTGACTGAAGACACCATGTGGCTTGAATTCTGATGCTGGAAATGTATAAAAGGGGGTTGAAGTATGATTCTTTCTCTTTCCTGCTTTGAGAATGCTAGAAGCTGCGTTCTGTCAAATAAAGCTGGTTTTATGACTGAAACTCAGCCTCATTATTTGAGCATGCTTCTACACTGGTGACCTACGATGGAGAATGAGCAGACAGAATTCTCCCGAGCGGGGCTCTGTGGAAGCCAGCCTGATGGCCGCCTCCACGATCCGGCTGCCCGATTTCTGGCAGCACAGCCCGCGCTCATGGTTTAGCGCAATCGAGGCGCAGTTCAACCTCCGGAGAATCTCCAACGATGACACAAGATTCTACCACGTGGTAGCGAAGCTGGACAGCAACACGGTCCAGAGAGTGGAAGATCTGGTTAATCATCCACCAGACAGCGACAAGTACAGCGCATTGAAGGACGCGCTGATCAGCCATTTCACCCCCTCAGTCCAACAACGAGCAGAGGGGCTCCTGGCGCTGACGGAGGCCGAAAACGATAGACCTGCGGACCTGATGGTGAAGATGCTGCAGCTCAAAGCCTCTGAGGATGGCGAATTCATTTTCGCCCACCTTTTCCTTCGAACCCTACCACCAGCAGTGAGAGTGGCCCTGGCAGAGTCACCCCGATTGGCCAAGCGAGACTACCATGGGTTGAGCAAGGAGGCGCAGAGGTTGGTCGACGCCCACAAGCGGAACGCGGTCTTGGCCGCGGCGGCCAGTCCAGGAACGGCGTCCGGAGACAGTGCGGGTCCAGCGGCCGCGGCGCCAGACGCACCAACGACGGCGGCGACAGGAGCCAGACGACGCGGAGCGGAGAACGGCTCGTGCTTCTACCACCGCCGTTTCGCAGAGAGAGCGCACAGGTGCGTCCCACCGTGCAATTTTAAGCGCCAGGGAAACGCCAAGACCGAGGGCCGGTAGCAGCTGCGACCCTCGGCAACGAGAACAGGCTGCTTTACCTGACGGATGCACGCTCGGGGAAACAGTTCCTCGTGGACACGGGCTCGCAGCTGAGTTTCGTCACACCCACCTACGCGGAACGGCTGTCGCCTTCTAAAGCCCCCTGGGTGTCAGTGTCAGCAGCGAACGGCTCCACGATTAAAACGTTTGGTGAGAGGACCATGCTTCTGTCCTTACAGGGCCGTTCATTTGAGTGGACATTTATTGTAGCAGCAGTCAGTTTCAACATGTTAGGGGCTGATTTTTTGTGCTCACATGGTTTATTGGTTGACCTTGCTAATAGACGTCTGATTAATGCACTGTCCTTTCATTCTATTCCCTGCACAGCTCGGGTGGCCCCGCCAACTGCACATGCCAGCGTCTCAGCTGCGGGTGGTAAGTTTCACACTCTGCTTGCTCAGTTTCCAGCACTCACAGTCCCCACGTTTTCAGCAACGGTGGCCAAACATGGGGTAGAACATTTCATAACGACCACAGGCCCTCCCGTGTTTGCAAAGGCTCGGCGCTTGGACCCAGCTAAACTGGCCATCGCGCGCGAGGAGTTCACTAATCTGGAAAAACTGGGCATTGTTAGACGTTCCAAGAGCTCTTGGGCTTCGCCGTTACACATGGTCCCAAAAGCTGACGGCTCGTGGCGACCTTGCGGTGATTTCCGCAGGTTGAACAACGTTTCAGCTCATGACCGCTACCCGATTCCGCACATTCAGGATTTTTCTGTCCATTTGGCGGGGGCGCGCATTTTTTCTAAAATAGACTTGGTGCGCGGCTATCACCAGGTGCCAGTGCGCGCGCAGGATGTACCCAAAACAGCGGTCATAACGCCTTTCGGCCTTTTTGAGTTCTTGCCTTTTGGCCTCAAGGGGGCCGCGCAGACTTTCCAACGCATGATGGATGCAGTTTTACGCGACCTGCCTTTCGTGTTCGTTTATTTGGACGATATTTTGGTAGCCAGCACGTCCGAAGGCGAACATGAAAAACACCTCACAGCAGTTTTCCAGAGGTTGGCAGAGCACGGGTTAATAGTTAACCCAGCGAAGTGTCAGTTTGGGGTGGCGCAGATTGATTTTTTGGGACATCGCGTTTCGGCAGAGGGAGCAGTTCCCCTTCCAAATAAAGTGCGTGCCATAACGGATTTTCCGCAACCTCAAACAGTCAAGGCGCTTCAGGAGTTTCTAGGGATGGTTAATTTTTACAACCGTTTCCTCCCAAGCACAGCACGACTCATGCAGCCATTGTACACCGCGTTAAAAAAACAAAAGCCCGCAAATAAAGTTGAATGGTCTCCGGAGCGGGAGCGCGCTTTTGCCCAGGTCAAATCAGCCCTGGCAAACGCAGTTTTGTTAGCGCACCCAGTTCCAACGGCCCGCATGGCGCTCACCACTGACGCTTCCGATGTAGCGGTGGGGGCGGTAGTTGAACAGTTTGTGGCAGGTACCTGGCAACCCCTCGCGTTTTTCAGCAGGACCTTGCGCGATAGTGAACGGAAATACAGCGCGTTTGACAGGGAGCTTTTGGCCCTACACTTGGCCATCCGTCATTTTCAGTTCTGGTTAGAGGGGCGACGTTTCACCGCTTTTGTGGATCATAAACCGCTAACGTTTGCGATGGCCAAAATTTCAGAACCCTGGTCAGGCCGGCAACAAAGGCAACTAGCCGCAATATCGGAGTTCACTACTGATATTCAGCATGTCGCGGGTAAACACAATGTTGTGGCAGACTGCCTCTCGCGTGCAGTAGCACCGCCAAGCCCCATAGGGGCAGACTCTGTAGCCATGGCCGCGGGCCCGGGCAGCGACGCGGGAGCGCGCGCAGCCCCAGTCTGTGTTGGGTTAGATTATGCAGCTATGGCTGCGGAGCAGGTTAACGACGCGGACGTGCGCGTGCTCCAGTCTGGACCAACAGGGTTAAGGCTGGAGCACAGGGTGCAACAAAACGGTATGCCCCCGCTAATCTGCGATGTCTCCACGGGACGGCCCCGCCCTGTGGTGCCAACCGCGTGGCGTCGCCGTGTTTTTGACTTGGTCCATTCTCTCGCGCACCCGGGGGTGCGCGCATCGATTAAGTTGGTGGGGGAGAAATTTGTTTGGCCCGGGTTGCGCAAACAGGTCAAGGAATGGGCAGCAGCCTGCGTAGCGTGTCAGCGAGCTAAAATACACAGACACACTAAGGCCCCGTTAGAACCTTTCCACATCCCCGCTAAGCGTTTTGATCACGTGCATATTGACCTGGTCGGGCCGCTTCCGTTATCACACGGGCACACACACCTTTTGACGATGGTAGACCGCACCACGCGTTGGCCAGAGGCGTCCGACAGAGGTCCCCAATTTATTTCCAAGCTGTGGTCATCGACGGCCCGCAGCTTGGGGGTGAAGATTCATCGCACCACCGCGTATAACCCCCAGGCTAATGGTTTATGCGAACGCTTTCACAGGTCATTGAAAGCAGCCCTCAGAGCGTCGCTAACGGATACAAATTGGGTAGACAAACTTCCATGGGTGTTATTAGGGTTGCGTTCTGCACCTAAGGAAGATTTGCACGCTTCCCCGGCTGAATTAGTTTTCGCCCAACCGCTTCGTTTGCCCGGGGAATTTCTTCCTGATAATCCCGCACCTAGTGGCCCCCCCGCTCAGCCGTGGCAGAGCGGCTCAGGAGCAAACACACTTCCTGGCCCAATCCATCACAGTTTCCCACACGTTTTTGTGCCCAAAGCTTTAAAAAATGCAGAGTTCGTTTTTGTTAAACATGACGCCCAGCGTCCAAGTTTGCGGCCGTTTTACGACGGACCGTTTCGAGTGCTGGAGACCGGGCAGAAGCATTTTCTGCTAGATTTAGGGGGCAGACGGGAGCTGATTTGCATTAACAGACTCAAACCCGCTTTTGTTCTGGCTGACGAGGAGGTGCAGCTCGCGAGGCCCCCCCGCCGGGGCAGGCCGCCGAGGGGACATTCTCCAAAGTCTTCACAGAGAGGTGCTAACGGCTTTAATCCACAGGTGCAGAGAGATGTTGCAGGTGCAGCCAAGCCAGGTTGCAGCAGATTCGGCAGAAGATTAAAACCTAGGCAGTTGGTGGATTGATTAGCGATGTATGGAGTGCTTTGTGTTTTTCTTTTTGTTATGCCATGCAGATTTTGCCTTACTAGACGTGTGGGGGGGGTAGTGTGGCCGACACATATTGTGGGCTCACGCTGCCACAGAGACAGGACTGAATGTGTATTGTGGAGTGTCACGTCTGCAAGGACTAAGGACTCGAATCTACAGGAGGTAACAAGGAAGTGTGAGATTTGTCTCTTTGTCCCACAGAAGACGCCCCGGAGGGTATTCCGGTTCATCAAGAAATGAGAGACAATGGTGAAGATTCAAAGGGATGCTTTGTAACTGTATGTTGACTGAAGACACCATGTGGCTTGAATTCTGATGCTGGAAATGTATAAAAGGGGGTTGAAGTATGATTCTTTCTCTTTCCTGCTTTGAGAATGCTAGAAGCTGCGTTCTGTCAAATAAAGCTGGTTTTATGACTGAAACTCAGCCTCATTATTTGAGCATGCTTCTACAGTGCTGTTTAATTGCTCTTAATCATGATGATCAAAGGAAGAATGGGGATCATGAGGGAGGCATGACATCATAACTACAGTTTTGTTACAAAAAAGGGAGGAGGCCTTCTCTTACACCATAATGTATCTAAAAAAATAGTAACAGAAGGAGTTTGGAGTTATTCAAGTGAGATTCCAGTAATACTTGATGAAGGATGTGTTGATCTGAGTCCTTTGTAGGAGCATGTACTGTATTTAACTGTGGTATTAGACAAAACTGATTTTTAGTTAATGTTCAAAGTACAAGACTAATTGCTATTCATTAGAAGTTGTCCTCTATTTGCAATGAGTATCAGTAGAGGAACATTTAATCCTTTTAGCAGTGGCAGACACATCATTTACTTCTCTGTCTCACCCAGTCACCACCCCATCTTACATAATGCAACGTTTCAAATGTTTCCTTAAGACAAAGCAAACAGAAACTTGAATTTAAAAATATCCAGTTATCCATCTAATTGTATGCCTCATTCAATTTTATTCAAAGAAGTAAAAACATTTTTCATGCCACGGTTCAGAGATTTTTTTCAAGCATGCCACAATATGAAAAGACTTTTGTGTTGACAGAGGCAGGTGTGTGTAGGGAGGTGGAAAAATGTCCTGGAAGTCCTAGAAGATTTACGTCATTATGCTTATCAAAAGGGAAAAAAAAGTTATCAAAGTGGAAACTGAAAAGCTAACTTAGCTATTTTCAAATGAAACTCATAAATTCAAGAACAAGGAAGAATCTAGGAGACGTGTTTTAATTTCTGGGCTCTGGGACTAAGGAAGTGCTGTTCACCTTAAACAAACAATGGAATTTATGACTGGTTGTTTGCTTAAGGCAATAATCATCTCTAATATCCTTTACCTTTAGTAGGTGTATGGTGTAGTTAAAAAAGGTAATGAGGCAGAGAGGCTGACGGCAAATGCAAGAAAATAGCTAAAGATAGGAAAAAAGCCATTGTTATAGCTGTCAGAAATCTTAAACTACAGTGTGTCAGATGAGTTCAAAAAACGAATCTGTGAACACAACATTTTATGGATGAAATATACGTGCTTAGTAAAACTACAAATGCCTAATAAGATGAGAAAAGACGTACTTCTCTGAATTAGTATGTTTAAATCATACAAAGAAACTGAATCAAATGGTTTTAATTTCATTTACCTCGTCTCTTTTACTGACAAACAGGATTAAGTTGTCAGTAAAAAGTAGACATGCTTCACATTTTTTTTTAAAGAAGTCTTACACATTTGTCTGGCTGTTCCAGGTCAAAGTATAACCAATGTCAGTTTAATTATGGCATCAACAGCAGGTCAGACAATAAAAAAATATTTTACAGCACTGATATCTGTCTGACAGAGAGAAAACATCCAATTTTTAAATATTGTTTTTGGCATACTGTGTGACTAATTGATGTTTCACGTCTACATCTGGGTCATTTACCCTAACTTCAAAATCCTAGCTAACATGTTAATTTTAGTTATTGAATAGCATCATCAAGAGTTTTCACCACCAGTTCAAAAGAGAATAATTATTCCAAAAGTAACTTAATACATTTAGTGGTATAGGTCTAACCCTCCCAGACATTATAGACACAGAGTTAATACTTTTACTTCACCAATAAAATTAGTACTTGTCAATTTTAAATGGCTCATTGACTTAAAAATGGTGTTATGGTGCGTTCAGTCCAAATGCGAAGGGGCAAATTTCTCACACAGCGCGATTACATTTTAACTCAATGTAAACATGCGAATAGACATGAATTCACTG
This sequence comes from Pholidichthys leucotaenia, assembly GCA_020510985.1. Lineage (NCBI taxonomy): Eukaryota > Metazoa > Chordata > Actinopteri > Cichliformes > Pholidichthyidae > Pholidichthys > Pholidichthys leucotaenia. Next base: position 265,509,888 of record CM035846.1, on the reverse strand, counting down.
TCTGAGTGAGTTGCAGACAGGCAAAGTTGCCTTTATAACTTCTGCAGCTGTGTTCAACCTGCTGTGGAAATTCCCAAAACACTGTCATGCTTAGGTTTACATTATCTGACGGGGTCTCACCTGAAAAAAATTGTCCCTTCTGTGGTCTATATTAACCATATATTCCATAACCTACATATGTTGAAGCATGTGGAAATGTTTGGTAATTACATATGTAAAGGACTTCACACCTCTGAAAGGACAAAGGGCTCTCACCCGCCGAGTCAAGAACAAAGACGTTCCCGGACGCGGCGGAGGAGACCGGAGGAGCCACCCTCACCCCCCAAGGCGAGGAGAGGAAATACCAAGACAATGGGGGGATTAAGATAATGAGGGATGTCAGCCTTTGTTATGCATGTCTTTTATTGTGTGCCAGTATAAAGTCAGTGAGCTGGAGACATTCTGCCTCTTTTCCCTTCTGCCACTCTCTGCACCAGATGAGACTTGTTAGAAGAGCTGATTATGCTGATTATTAAACTTGGTTTATAAATCAAATCGCCTCTTCATTTCCAAGCTCTTCTACACTGGTGACCCCTGACGTGAGTATGGTCCTGAGGCATACCCCCGCAATCGACTCATCCGTGGCGACCCACGCAGACGAGGGAACAGATGGACAACTGTTCCCCCCGGCAGAAGAGATTGAGAGGGCTCAACCGAGCACCAGCACCGCCGTGAGAGCCGAGGCAAGGCACTCTCACCCGGCGGGCACAGCAGTGATGGTATGCACGAATGCCGTCGCTGTCCAGCTGCCAGACTTCTGGCAAGAAGACCCCGCCTCTTGGTTTTAGCAGGCTGAAGCCCAGTTTACACTGGTGGGCATCACGGCTGACGATACCAAATTTTACCATATCGTCGCCAAACTCGACGCCGCCACTTTGAAGTGTGTGCGGAGCATGATCCGGCGGCCACCGGCCCGGGACAAATATGAGACGCTCAAAGCAACCATCGTGGCGAACTACATCCCATCAGCAGAAGAGACAGCCGAGAAGATCCTGGCGGTCTACGGCCACAGAGGGTGCAAACCGAAGGCTCTCATGGAGGATTTGCTACAGCTCAAAGAAGAGGACAATGACAACTTCCTCTTCCAGTTTATATTCCTCAGCACGCTGCCGCCACACATGAAAGGGACACTCGCCAGCATGAAATGCAACAACCACCAAGACTTCCGCGCACTGGCCAACGAAGCTCATCGGCTCGTCAACGCCTGCAAGGAGCTGACACCCACAGCAGCATCCGCAGACCTCAAAGCTGACGCCCCGAGCGACGAGGGGCCACAACCCACTGAGCAGACCCAGCCCACGGTGACAGCGACACGGCCCAAACTTAGCAGACAGAGCGACGCCTGTTATTATCACACCGCTTCGCCAAGAAGGCCCACAAATGCGTTCCCCCCTGCAAATTTGCGATTTCGGGAAAACGCCAAAGCCGAGAGCCGTTAACGGCAGCGGTTCTCGGCGAGAAGAATAAACTGTTGTACGTGACGGATGGACACACAGGCAAGCAGTTCCTCATCGACACAGGAGCCCAGCTGAGTTTCGTCATGCCCTCCCACGCAGATCGAGCCACGGGCATCCGGGGCAACGGAGCCGTGGCAGCCAACGGCTCTAGCATCGACACGTTCGGTGAAAAGAGCCTGCACCTCCTCATCCATGGCCGCAGCTACAGATGGACATTTGTTGTAGCGGCGGTGAGTTTTAACTTATTAGGCGCAGATTTTTTGTGTGCACATGGGTTATTAGTGGATCTAGCAAATAGGTGCCTGGTTAATGCACTGTCCTTTGCTTCTATTCCCTGCTCAGCCCGAGTTTCTCCACCACCTGTGCAGGCCAACGTCACCACGGCAGGAGGTAAGTTTGAGCAACTCCTCACCCAATTTCCAGCACTCACAATTCCCAAATTCTCAGCCACTGTGGCTAAACACGGGGTTGAACACTTCATTCCCACAACGGGACCTCCCGTTTTTGCCAAAGCTCGCCGCTTAGACGCGGCCAAGCTCAACATAGCACGGGACGAGTTTACAACTCTTGAAAAATTGGGCATTGTTAGACGCTCGAAGAGCCCCTGGGCCTCATCACTTCACATGGTTCCGAAATCCAACGGTTCTTGGAGACCGTGCGGAGATTACCGCAGATTAAACAACGCTACAGCGCATGACTGTTACCCAATCCCTCACATTCAAGATTTTTCACTACATCTGGCGGGTGCGCGCATTTTTTCAAAAATAGACTTAGTCCGCGGTTACCACCAAGTCCCAGTCCGAGCAGAAGACATTCCTAAAACAGCGGTAATAACCCCTTTCGGCCTTTTTGAATTCCTGCGAATGCCTTTCGGCCTCAAAGGCGCTGCTCAAACTTTTCAACGAATGATGGATGCGGTCCTACGCGACCTTCTTTTTGTCTTCGTCTACCTCGACGACATGCTGGTAGCCAGCTCATCTGAGGTAGAACACGAGCAGCACCTCACTACGGTTTTTCAGAGGCTAGAAGAGCACGGGCTAATAATCAATCCAGCCAAATGCAAATTCGGGGCGTCACAAATTGATTTTTTAGGACACAAAGTCTCTCTGAAGGGGGCAGTTCCACTTCCAGACAAAGTTCACGCGATAGAAAGTTTCCCACGGCCACAAACGGTCAAATTGCTACAGGAATTTTTAGGGATGGTTAATTTTTACAACCGCTTCCTCCCCCACGCAGCTCAGCTCATGCAGCCCCTATATGACGCGCTCAGAAAAAAGAAGGCTTCCAACGCGGTCGAATGGACCCCGGAACGCGAACGCGCCTTCGCGGAAGTAAAAAGCGCCCTAGCTAACGCAACATTGTTAGTTCACCCAGATCCCTTGGCCCGCATCGTGCTAACCACAGATGCTTCAGACCTAGCTATAGGGGCAGTTGTAGAACAACTTGTCAGCGGGGTCTGGCAACCTTTAGCATTCTTTAGCAAATCGCTAAACCAAACTGAGCGTAAATACAGCACTTTTGACAGGGAGCTGCTGGCGCTTCAATTATCCATCCGCCACTTCCAGTTCTGGTTAGAAGGGTGGCGTTTCACGGCTTTTGTAGACCATAAACCGCTCACCTTTGCTATGGCTAAAATTTCAGAACCATGGTCAGGCAGGCAACAAAGACAGCTAGCTGCGATTTCAGAGTTCACCACAGACATTCGAGACGTGGCAGGCAAACTTAACATAGTAGCAGACTGTCTCTCTCGCGCTGTGACACCACCAGAGCGCGGGGGGACAGATTATACTGCCTCAGCAGCAGAACTCTTCACTAACGCAGACACATACGCAGCACCTATCCATGCAGGGATAGATTATGCAGCCATGGCGGAAGAACAAAGCAGTGACGCGGACGTGCGCGCACTCCTGTCTGGACCAACAGGGTTAAGGCTGGAGAAAAAGGGTTTACGCGACAGCGTGCCCCCCCTAATATGCGATGTTTCAACCGGCTGACCTCGCCCGTTAGTACCAGCTACATGGCGCCGCCGTATTTTCAACGCAATTCACTCCCTCGCGCACTCAGGTGTGCGCGCCTCGGTTAAAATGGTCGCCGAAAAGTTTGTGTGGCCAGGCTTGCGCAAAAACGTAAAAGAATGGGCAAAAACTTGCATTTCTTGTCAATGCGCCAAAATACACAGACACACAAAAGCCCCTCTGGAGCCTTTTCCAATCCCTGCTAGAAGGTTCGACCACGTTCATGTCGACCTCGTGGGGCCACTACCTTCCTCCCAAGGTTTCACACACCTGTTAACAATGATCGACCGCACCACACGCTGGCCAGAGGCAGTCCCTCTAGCGGCAACCACAGAGGAGGAAGTCGCTCGCGTTTTTTTGACAAACTGGGTGGCACATTTCGGCGTCCCATTGGACATCACGTCCGATAGGGGGCCTCAATTTGTCTCAGAGCTCTGGTCAGCCATGTCCAACAGCTTAGGGGCAACAATTCATCACACCACCGCTTATCACCCTCAGGCTAATGGGTTATGCGAGCGTTTTCACAGGTCTTTAAAGGCTGCCCTCAGAGCCTCACTAACGGATACAAATTGGGTAAATAAACTTCCCTGGGTTTTATTGGGGTTGCGTGCTGCACCTAAGGAGGATCTAGACGCCTCTCCCGCAGAATTAGTCTTTGCACAACCTCTCAGGCTTCCAGGTGAATTTTTACCAGAGAACCCAGAGCCAGGGCACCTTCCAGTCCCAAGGTTTTTAGGCAGCAACGGACCGGACTCTCTCCCCGGTCCAGCTCATCACTCCTTCCCACGGGTTTTTGTCCCTCAAGCTTTAAAAAACGCTGAGTTTGTTTTTGTTAAGCATGAAGCTTTAAAACCAACTTTCCGCCCAGCATACGATGGGCCATTCAGAGTGCTGGAACATGGTGATAAACACTTTGTGCTTGATTTGGGGGATAGAAAAGAAACAGTCAGCATTGACAGACTTAAACCTGCCTTCTTGTTGAAAGACGAGCCTGCACAATTGGCGAGAGCACCTCGGCGAGGTAGACCCCCCAAGAGAAAAGACTCAGCCCCCCAGCAGGGAACAGTTAACCTCTCTCCTTCCCACACTGCAGATTCCTCACAAGAAGTTCCCAGCAGGGCGCCTAAACCAACCTACAGCAGCTTTGGGAGAAGATTAAAACCCAGACAGCACAGGGACTGATACAAACCACTCCACAATTATTCACTAATTGTGCTGCAACAGTTTAGGACTGACTTATGATTTTACTATGCTGTTATGATTACCACTGAACTCTCTTAGGAGCATGGCTGCTGGAAAGTTTCTTCCGTGGCAACAGATGGAACACTTAGTATGTCATAATAACTATCTTAGACTGTGAACCTTTCTGTTGTCCTTTCTTAGTTGTTTGGGGGGGCTGTGGTCTATATTAACCATATATTCCATAACCTACATATGTTGAAGCATGTGGAAATGTTTGGTAATTACATATGTAAAGGACTTCACACCTCTGAAAGGACAAAGGGCTCTCACCCGCCGAGTCAAGAACAAAGACGTTCCCGGACGCGGCGGAGGAGACCGGAGGAGCCACCCTCACCCCCCAAGGCGAGGAGAGGAAATACCAAGACAATGGGGGGATTAAGATAATGAGGGATGTCAGCCTTTGTTATGCATGTCTTTTATTGTGTGCCAGTATAAAGTCAGTGAGCTGGAGACATTCTGCCTCTTTTCCCTTCTGCCACTCTCTGCACCAGATGAGACTTGTTAGAAGAGCTGATTATGCTGATTATTAAACTTGGTTTATAAATCAAATCGCCTCTTCATTTCCAAGCTCTTCTACACTTCCTCCAAAATTTCCCCTGGATGATGGGTTGTGTTAACTGTTCCTGCTTCTGGTCTAACCGTGGTTGGGGGACGCAGGGGAGATCTGTCTTCTCCAGGGCCGGAGGCGCTTTTCCTCCTCCGGGGTCAACTCCCAAGTAAAACCTCACTCTTGTTAAACAGGATATGGTGGTACACAGAGGCACAGGCCGTATTGCTGAAGCGTTGGGGCTTTATTCACAGACTGCAATATTATTAGCAACCATTTCTACCTGCTCCGGTCGCCTCGCTCTCTGTCTCTCATCCGCCCAAAATCATACACACCGTTCACTCGTCGGGAGCCATTCCACACCTGGGGCGCACCTCGGCTGCGCGCACGCACTCACTCACGTTCACACACTGAGCTGTCCTTTCTAAACACCTGCATTAGGCACATCTTACAACAGTTGTTTACATTGCTAGCCTGCTAGCCTTGTTAGCATGTCCGTGGCAGGAGTCCGTGGATAAAAAAACTCTGACACTCCAATTCAGCTACAGAACTCCCGGTCCATCTGTCTCCAGGTGAATGTCAGTCTCATTTTCAAACTAGTTTAAGATAAGATAAGATAAGATAAGCCTTTATTAGTCCCACAACGGGGAAATTCCAGGATTGCAACAGCACAGGGATAGCAACACTCAGAGCAACAATCAGAAGGCAAGAAAAAAAACAAGCAAGCAAGAGCAGCTAATAAACATATGTACGTATTACTATAAATATATATATATACACACACACACAGACACACAGTGCAGAGCATTGTAGCTGGATGGAATAAATATATGAATATATGAACACACAGTGCAGAGCATTGTAGCTAGATGGAATAAATATGTAAATATATAAACACCCACAGTACGGAGCATTGCAGCTAGGTGGAATAAATATGCAAGTATATAAACACACACAGTGCGGAGCAATGTAGCTAGATGGAATAATATGTAGATATATAAATATATAAACACACCCAGTGCTGAGCATTGTAGCTAGATGGAATAAATATGCAAATATATAAACACACACAGTGCAGAGCATTGTTGATAGATGGAATGAAACAGCATAACCGTTTACTCTCCAGTGTTGATACTTTTATTCCGGTGATGGCAGAATCTCAAGGCCATTAGCACCATCCCTTGGACGGGAATGCGCAAATGCGTGAAATTCACGCATGCTCACCTCTTTCCACTGACCATGTATGAATTCACGCCATGTGAAAAATTTGCTTCATGTTTAGTCTGGATGCTCCTTTAGTATCTTTTGACCATTCTGAAATGCATCTGTTCGTCACTTAATTATCAAAAAATATCAAAACACTCACTTCTCTTAAAAAAAACACACACACACACACACACACACAGCCTACCCGTTTTTTTTATCCAAGAAGCTGTTTTAACTCTTCCAGGTATTTTTCTGTACATATTGTACAGGGGACCCCAAGGACTCCCTGAAGTGCCTGATGGAAAATAAATAGGATAACGGGCCAAACACCACGGGTCAGAATTGGGTTTGGGACCGCCAAACCCAGGTTCATGACAGTTTTCATGTCCATTCCTCAAAGTGTTTAATTATTACCTAAAGGCACTTTTCCACAAGTATCACCTTAGCTTTACTTACTTTTACTTCACTCAGTTTCTCGCTCTTTCCACAGTACCCTACACGCTTTAACCGATACGATTTTCGTGCCAGTTTAGGGGCAGGGGACAAGCGAGAAAAAGCAAGGTGTGATTTTTCGTCAATCGACTGCTAGCCGCTGATTGGTCAGCGCGTAACGTCACAGAGAGAGCGTCCGTTTTCAGTTTTCTGTTGAAGCTGCACGACCGCCATTTGTAATCAGTCACGGAGTGAATATGATATTAATAGAGACAGCGTTGTAGGTTAGGTTTTGCGGAAATCTACACCGTGGTCCAACGAAGAGGTGCGGGGTTTTCTCTGCTTGCTGGCAGATCCACAGTCAGAAGAGTGATCCGGACCCTACGGATGACTGCACAGAATAGAACCGTACTACTGACAAGCTGAATACGAAGTTGAGAGAACCATCCATGGTGAGTGATTTGTAATATTGTGCATCTGTTTGCTTATTTATCCTGTTGGTGGTAAGCTCACTTTTGAGCCATACAGCCGCGTTCTGTGCTGGCTAACTCGTTGTAGCGAACGAATTTTGGCTAGTAGCTAGATAATACCAACTGTTGATTCGCGCTTGTTTTCTCCTAAATATTCGCTTGTGAGAGCAAAAGATGACATATCAATCCTGGTTATAGTCCTGGTTTATGTTTTGTATTGCACTTGGTGCTGCGCATTAAATTGTGTGCAATTTAATGCCGTTTTTTGCTGGCTAACTCGTTTTAGCTAACGAGTTTTGGCTAGTAGCTAGATAATACCCACTGTTGATTCAGAATCAGAATCAGCTTTATTGGCCAAGTATGCACAACACATACAAGGAATTTGACTTTGGCAAAAAACTTGCTCTCGTTGTTCAGGTGAAGGATTTAAATAAGGATTCAATGACAACCAGAGTATGTACAGTAAATTACAGTCTGTCCACGTTTCTATAAAAGGATGCAAATATATACAGGAATATATGCAGTTATTTACTCGGACTAACCACACTTTGCAGAAATATATGAAAAAATATACAATCACACAGTATTTCAATGTGGACTCAGATTCAGTGATATAATGTGAATGAAGTAAAAAGCAGTGTGAGAGTTATGTGCAATGTAATAATGGATGAAAAGTCATGAGTACAGCAAACAGGTAGGACTAGGTGAATGTTAGGAGTTCATCAGAGTGATGGCTTGAGGAAAGAAACTGTTCCTGTGACGGGTGGTTTTGACCTTCAGTGATCTGTAACGACGACCAGAAGATAGAAGTTCAAACAGTTTGTGGCCGGGGTGTGATGGGTCAGCACAGATGTTTCCCGCCTGTTTCCTGGTTATGGACCGATATAAGTTCTCAATGGAGGGTAGGTCGGTACCAATGATCCTCTCCGCAGGATCCTCTCACGCTTGTTTTCTCCTAAACATTTGCTTGTAAGAGCAATACGCTGAAATATATCAATCCTGGTTATAGTCCTGGTTTTTGTTTTGCATTAAATTGTGTGCAATTTAATAAAAAAATAGTTTTTAAATAGAAATGTGGGCCGATGAGGTGTTGGTTAATATGGGCTGTAGCCATAATCATCAATATTAAAATAAACACTTTCAATATATCACTGTCCCTGTAATGAATCTATATATGGGTTTCACTTTCTGAAATGAGTGACAAAAATATTGAACTTTTTCATGATATTCTAATTTTTGAGATGTGCCTGTATAAGTGTTGAACTTGCTTGAAAAAACTAAACACCATCCATTTCTATTGTTTGTCTAGGCAGGAGGGAATCGACCGCTCAACAACGGACGTCGCCACTGTGGAAAGTACTGAAATCCTTTGCTTTTATAGGTAAGTGTCAAAACCAAATTAGCACAATTTCCACTTAATGTAGAAGGGACTGAACTGAGATTTATTTGATTGTGTGAGTATTAATTACAGAATAACTGAAAAAGACTGGCGCATCAACTGTAAAATAAACCACTTGTTAATGTATTTATTTGTCAGATCACTTGTGTGATCCTTTGAGTTATGTTCATAACTGTATCTTTTGGGGAATGGCAGTTGTTCAGTCATCAATATAGTTTAGTTTATATGTGTAGTTTATACTCTATCATCAATAAAGTCATGCAGTAACAGGACACATTACAAATATTGTAGTGCTTCCTTTTATATTTTAGCAATGCAAGTACAAAACACCACCCACACTTGAAGCCAGTGCAAGAAGAGACACTTTTACATTCCAGACAAACTTTTATTGATAAAAACTCCATATTTTGACTGAGCGACTCCATAATCTGTGATGCACACCTTCAGTTAAAGTACTAGATTCCATTCCACTGAATGTATTAATTCATTCTGATTGCTGAGGCCACAGTAAAAGCAGATGACTTTAAATGCAACCCAGCCCTTGTAAAATCGACTTTACATCAGTGCAGCTATATGAAAATTGTGGTTAAATACAACAACGAAGTACTTTATTGTCACATTGGAATCGGAATCGCTGCTGTTTGGTTTTTCTTTTGAATTCTTGGATGGAATATGGGTGGGCAATATAAGCTGCATCTTCAGCCATCACCCATTTCAGATAACCTATGTTGAACTGTATAATCAGAGGAGTTATTGTTTAATTCGACCTTATTAAATTTTTTTCCCCCTTTGTCATATTATTGTATTTTCTTTAAATCTATCCGAAATAAAGATTCATTCATTCACATTCCACCACTGGCTTTTAGTAACAAGTGTATTTCCCAAATATGTTTTAAACTTCATTTATTTAACCTCCACACATTTCTGTCTTTTGTCTAGGCAAGAGGTAAACGATCGATCCACCCCAAACTGGACCTTGCGTCACTATTTACAGAGATGTAGGCCTAAGATCTGCTGATCTGAGACCAGTGTGAGCTGCACATCCCAGCTGCTGAGTGACCCAGTCTGACAGTTTGAGTTTTGCACATTCTGAATAATCTGGAATTTGCTGCTGATTGTAATAAACAATTTAGTGACTTATGTGTTTGCATCATGATTTCTATTTTTGTCTTTTAATACACTGGTGGCAAAAGAGTCAATAGTACAGACCATTAATGGGTGACCTTGAAAATAATGACTCATTTTTAAGACATTTATGTCACATGGTGGTAACCTTCACATATAAAAAGACATCTGCAAAAACTTCAGAGGTTTGTCAGTGCAATACTACATGAATGCATGTATAGTACATTGTTGATGCAGAGAATATACACTCACCGGCCACTTTATTAGGTATACCATGCTAGTAACGGGTTGGACCCCCTTTTGCCTTCAGAACTGCCTCAATTCTTCGTGGCATAGATTCAACAAGGTGCTGGAAGCATTCCTTAGAGAGTTTGGTCCATATTGACATGATGGCATCACACAGTTGGTGCAGATTTGTCGGCTGCACATCCATGATGCGAATCTCCCGTTCCACCACATCCCAAAGATGCTCTATTGGATTGAGATCTGGTGACTGTGGAGGCCATTTGAGTACAGTGAACTCATTGTCATGTTCAAGAAACCAGTCTGAGATGATTCCAGCTTTATGACATGGCGCATTATCCTGCTGAAAGTAGCCATCAGAAGTTGGGTACATTGTGGTCATAAAGGGATGGACATGGTCAGCAACAATACTCAGGTAGGCTGTAGCGTTGCAACGATGCTCAATTGGTACCAAGGGGCCCAAAGAGTGCCAAGAAAATATTCCCCACACCATTACACCACCACCACCAGCCTGAACCATTGATACAAGGCAGGATGGATCCATGCTTTCATGTTGTTGACGCCAAATTCTGACCCTACCATCCGAATGTCGCAGCAGAAATCGAGACTCATCAGACCAGGCAACGTTTTTCCAATCTTCTATTGTCCAATTTCGATGAGCTTGTGCAAATTGTAGCCTCAGTTTCCTGTTCTTAGCTGAAAGGAGTGGCACCCGGCGTGGTCTTCTGCTGCTGTAGCCCATCTGCCTCAAAGTTCGACGTACTGTGCGTTCAGAGATGCTCTTCTGCCTACCTTGGTTGTAACGGGTGGTTATTTGAGTCACTGTTGCCTTTCTATCAGCTCGAACCAGTCTGGCCATTCTCCTCTGACCTCTGGCATCAACAAGGCATTTCCGCCCACAGAACTGCCGCTCACTGGATATTTTTTCTTTTTCGGACCATTCTCTGTAAACCCTAGAGATGGTTGTGCGTGAAAATCCCAGTAGATCAGCAGTTTCTGAAATACTCAGACCAGCCCTTCTGGCACCAACAACCATGCCACGTTCAAACTCACTCAAATCACCTTTCTTCCCCATACTGATGCTCGGTTTGAACTGCAGGAGATTGTCTTGACCATGTCTACATGCCTAAATGCACTGAGTTGCCGCCATGTGATTGGCTGATTAGAAATTAAGTGTTAACGAGCAGTTGGACAGGTGTACCTAATAAAGTGGCCGGTGAGTGTATATTTCTACAGTATATGTATCGAGTAAATCAAGCATTTTCCATGTAACCTTGTGACTGCCTTATTTTAATTGCTTTTAATGCTAGATCAAGTTTGTTTTGGCCTAAAATGCATCATAACTGTCAAATACATCTTATTATACCGAACTCAGTAATGTTTACTTTTGAATATACATTTTGTGGCTAATATAGTTATTAACCTGGCGATCGAGTTGTGTCAGCTGATCATTTTTTGCTATGACAACATCTCAGACTCAGTGCAGCTGAAGCAGGTACGTCCATGATGTCTCAACAGTCCAGGATTTTCACGCAGATCAGAGCAATTTTTTTTCCCACAATATTTTTATTGAACCTTTTTTTTTTTTTTTTTTTTTTACAAACAGCACACACAGTCAGACACTAACACAAAAGTAATTTAAAAACTAAACAATAAAATGACAAAAAAAGGTTAAAAAACAGAAACCATTAACAAAAACAAGTCAACAATGTTCCTCTGTTTAGGTAATCTATTACATTAGAATACATAATATACATTCACCAGCTTGGAATTTGCAAGGTGCACACATATCATTCACCTTCTTCAGAAGTTATGTTTACTTAATTTACATAATCAATGAAAGGTCTCCATATATTCTCAAACACATTTCCTTTGATTTCAGTATGTATGTTATTCTTTCTAGTGGAAACCAAAAGTGAGTTGGTTGTAGTCATTTTTCTAAGGTGTTTTGACGTGTAATTACCCATCCCTGAACACATATGCCTTATAAATATCAAGAGATGGGAAAATGATACTCAAATGACACTCAACATGCAAAATGGTGCTACAGTTGGATTGCCTTTCTTTAAAATTTTTAAAGTTATTTTGTAAGTAAAAGTGGGCTAGGATTAACTGGAAATATAACAAGTTTCCACATATAATTCCAAGGTCAATTGGCAATTCAATCAAACCAAAAAGGAGTTGTTCAGCTGCTGCATTTTTCTGCAGTCATTTTCTACGGTGTTTTAGCGTGTAATTTCCCATCCCTGAACACATATCCCTTAAAAAGAACTATCAATGGGAAAATGATACACAAAAACAAGAATTTTACTACAGTTGAATTGGCTTTTTTTAAAGTAATTTAAATTATTTTGTACGTAAAATAGGGCTATGATTAATTGGAAATATAACAAGTATCCACATATAAGTTCTTCATATAAGTTATAAGGAAGTTCTGCAACCACTGTGTGCTTGAGAAGCTGGGGACAACATTCTCCCACCACTGTGAGCTACGGTTTACTGCCCAGGTCCATGGTCTGCAGCGTTGATTTTGCAACAACGCAGCCAACTAGAACACACACACAGCATACATATTAATACTGATAACCTGGCGACATCAAAATGCTGTACACAACAATGACATGATGATAAAATGACAATAGAAAGCATTAAATTACCAAAAACTTTTTCCTCGTGTGCCTGATGTGCCTGATATGCTGGGTAATTAAGCTCTCTGCTTCATATTCCCCAATGGCAACAACGAGTCTCTGGTACTGCTCCAACGTGTGTTCTCTCAATGCACGTCGACTTCTCCTGTAAAACTCTCTTCTCCGCTTAAAAACATTCATTGTGTTCAAAAGCCAGAGAAGAACCAACGTGGAAATCCTCCGCTCGTAATCCGCCATTTTCTTTGTTGTGAAGATGTCGGTCGCCGGAGATGACGTCAGCAGAGTATGGGGCCGCCTCAATCCCGCCCACTACAGAGTTTACGTGGCTTTACAGGGTTGTATGGGTGAACAACCCAGGGAGAAAGAAGTAGTGGAGAATCGAAACAAGTAAAAAAGAACTGTGACTATGGAAAAGAGCCATAATTGTGGCTGATTTCATGGACGGAAACACCTCTCCTCATCACCACCAACTGCTGCTCTCATCCAGGCCCGCCACCAAAAGCCTCTTCCCGCACACGCCGTAGCTTGTCGACATGCCTCGCCGAGCCATTAGACATCTGGAAGTAAGCTGCACCCAGCTTAGCCACGATGCGTAGGTGTTCTGTTGGCTGTCGTCTGGCCCATATTTGCCGTGGATGTCCCTCTTCTCGAACTCGGACCAAGTCCATGACCCTAAGTGGGGTTCTGCTGGGCCTGATATTGTGCTGCTTGGCACGCAGTCTCTCCATGCCTGTCAGTCTGGCCCCGTCCTCTTCTAAAGCTGTTGTAGCGGTCGCCATCATAGCTGCCGATCCTCCATCCCCCTGTGGCCAAGCTCCGGAGGAATTGGGGGCTAGCACATTGGCGTCACTCGCCAACGCAGGTACCTCACCGCCACGCCCAGTACCCCCTTCTACCGTTTTCCGAGCGCCGGCACTGAGACCCTCCTGCGCTGAACCTGGGTGAGGCTGGTCCTACTTGACCGCCGTGGTGTCCACTAGTCCTTCGTCCCACACAACATTATCATCTACCATCGGAACCAGAGGGTTCCACTGGCCACAATCAGACCATTCTTCCCCAGCATCGTCTTTGATGGAAAAAATCCAGTCCGTAAAACAAATCACAGCCCATGATTTTGTCCCCTTGGGCCATCACATGAAACATGAAGTCAGCCATCATCACAGACTTGTACCGAACCGTTAACTCCAACGTTCCAACCGTGTACAGCCTGTGACCTCCATAACCATAAAGTGCTGCTGGGTTAGCTTTTATCCTGTAGTGGGGAAAAAACTTCTTCGCTGTGGCCCAATTCAGCAATGACCTCTCCGCCCCCATGTCGAGCAGCAGCGGCACCTCCACACTGTCCAGTGTCACTGTGCAGAACACATACCTGTTGGTACTCGAGGGCGCCGTGTGGATAGTTGTCGGGGGCAGGTGGTGTGATTTCTTCCATGGGCTCTCCAGCTCAGTTACACGGCACACTCTAGCATAATGGTTCAAGCGTCCACACTTGCCACAATGCTTCCCTCTAGCCGGGCATTCCCTAGCCTCGTATTGGTGCTTCACGGACCCACATCTCATGCACAGGGGTTTTCCTGGGGCAGACCTTCGGCTGGTAGCATTGGCTTCCGTGTTGTAATTGTCCAAGCTATCCTCCCTATCAGGGTCTGCTACTAATGCCACAGCGGTAGGCTCCAGCTGCCGTTGTGACTGGCGCCACCTTAGCGCCAAAGCTAGCTTGTCTGCAGTCTCCATTTGGAGAGCTAGCTCGACAGCCCTGCTAACGTGAAGTCACTTGGCACAGTGAGTAGCCTAGCTCATAAAGTGGCGCTGTTCGTGTGCTCCGCCAGCTGCTCACATAACATTTCTTCCTCCAGTGGCTCAAAACGACACTTACTAGCTAGGTGCCTCAAGCCGGTAACAAACTGGCGGACAGGCTAACCCGCATGCTGATGTCGCTGCTGGAACCGAATCCTCCGGATGGTCACGCTGTCCAGGGTGTGAAAATGACACGCTAGCAACTCGGCTATGTTCTCATACAAGTCTGAAGCCCCGAGTGTACACAGGATACACTGGACCGCAATCCCCAAATTATGCACCAGGAGCGCACGTGCCCTCAGTTTATCTAGTCCACCCACGTTGAGCGCGATGATGTAGTTTTGGAAGGCCACAAACCATCTTGTCCAGGGCACAGGCAGCTCACCTGGGAGCTTCAGGAAGGGCCAAAGTGGTGAAATACACGCCTCCATGGTTTATTCTCATTGCCAAAATGTTATGTCTGTAAATACCTTTATGCAATGATGAGGCCAGGTGGATGGGCGAACTCAGTTTTATTAATATGTAGGACACACAACAGCCACCAGGCAGGGGCATCGGCAAAGAGGCCATAAAATGGAAGCCCCCTGGTATTTATGGGCGGTGCAGTGGTGGAAGAAGAAGTGGTCACCACTACACCGCACTTCACAATAAAGGCATCAATATTATAACATCACAGTTAGCTGATGGCCCAGGTCAACCAAAACACACTCATACCATGACTCTATATCCTCCCTGTTTCTCAGTGGAGATAAGACTCTGATGACAATGAGAGGTCCCCCCCCCCCACCAAATATAAGAATATATTATATTTAGGTCCTATCTACACAGTGAATATTTCATTCTTTATCAAACATTATACAACAGTTAGTTCCGACCAAGCAATTTGATTAAACAATAGGGATTCCAGGAGTTACTCTAATCCATGATAACTGCACTCTAATTTCACTGGATATGTATCACTTTGCATCAAAGGTGTTCTAGTAAATGCAATTACTAACAGTATTGTAACGTTGGGGCCATGTTAAGTGAATTTCCCAGCATGCTTTGCCAGATGAAAACGTTATGTGTGTGTTAAATGTGTTATTTCTGAGTTATACTGCTGTGTCATTATAACTGCATTATGATGACCCAGCAGTGTTTAGCAGGATTAGGGCAAGATGTATCTGTGTGTGTAACCATGATTGAAACAGGGGTCTGTGAGAATGACCTCCCCTCCACTCTGTAGCACAGAGGCAGGTTGGGGGTTGGGGTGTGTGAAAAATAAATCAGGTTGATCACAGCCATCTGCTCCATTGTCTTTGTGTGAACCCTGCAAACGTTACACTGGTGTCAGAAGTGGGATGGAGCAGATGGATGCCAGGATCAGAATGGAGATCCAGCAGCTGGAGCAGTTCATTGCTCAGCTGATGATGGACGATGGGACCGAGACACCACCCCCGGGAGCCAGGAGCCGGGACGAACAAAGCGGTGGCGGACCTGACAGGGCCAGCGCACCCCGCCTTCTGTCTTTTTCAAGACAGAGCGGGCAGAGCAGAGCAAACCAGCCCCGCATTCCGCCCTTTTCAGGACAGGACGGGCTGGCGATCCCACGGCGATCGAGAGTGACAATCGATCAGGAGGCGGCCATCCCATCTGTTAGGCAGCGGGCCAAGATTCCCTGCTTCAACGGCGAGGCCACGTTGGATGACTACCTGACCCAGGTCGAGCTGGCCGCTGCGCTGAACGGCTGGTCACCAGAGGAAACCGCCGTGCAAGTCGCGCTGGCCTTGGAAGGGAGAGCTCTCTGCACGCTTTCTGATCTCCTGCCTGAGGAGCGCTACAGCTGGCCAGCGCTACAAGGTGCGCTCCAGAGACGATTTGGGAGAATGGTGGACGCTGAGCACGCCCAGGAACAGCTGACCCGCCGCCGTAGAAGCAACCAGGAAAGCCTAGGAACCTATGCTGCAGACATACGGCTGCTAACCCGGCGCAGCTACCCGGATTTCGCACCGGAGGCGGTAGAGAAGCTCACCCTCCGGAGCTTCATCCAAGGTCTCCGCCCGGCCCAGCTCCAGAGCCACGTACGGATCCACGCCGCGAGCGACTGGGAGACTGCAGTGGCAGAAGCAGAGCGGGTGGAGCCGCTGATGAATCACACAGTTGAAGCGCCAACGCACAGACAGAGAACCTTCCAGGCCACGATGGAGAGCGAGGAGGAAGAGGAGGAATTACGGCAGACCACGGCGGCACGTCCCCGGAGAAGAACGCCCCTCGCCGGCGTTAAACTAGAGCGAGGTGGCGTGAACGGGAACAGGCCGCCTCCCGCAGATGTTTCCCCCGAGGAGCCGGCACCACGCGTGGGCCGAATTGGACACGCTCCAGGGATGTATCTACAGTGCAGCTTGGGGAAGACGTCGATCCGGGCCCTGATTGACACCGGCTCTACAATCTCCCTGGTTCGACCCGGTGTGCTGCCGGGCACAAACAAGACGGCCCCATGGGGGTGGGAACCCACCAAGCGCTGCGTCACCACGGCTACCGGTGAGCGCGCCAGACTGGGGGGGCGGAGAGTTTTGGTGGTGGGGGTGGCCGGTCAGAACATAAGACACCCGTTCTGGCTGGCTGACATCCAAGACCCCTGTATTATTGGACTAGACCTGCTCACAGCCTGGAATGCCAAGATCGACACCGCGGGACCGTCCCTCCAGCTGGGAAACCGGACCATCACGCTCCACAGCAGAACCCAGGGAAGGAACACGGGGGCCTGCGCGATCGAGGGATCGCCAAGACAAACCGGACCAGGCAGGCCACCGCGAGGACTGGACATGATGACATCACCAGCGCGGACAGAGGGAGCACGAACACACACAAGGACAGCAAGGGGAGGGGTCAACGTGTCAGCAGAGACGCAGCAGGCGGTGGAGGAATTATTTCAGCGGAGCTGCAGCGGGCTGGACCCGGAACAGGGACGCCAGCTGCGGGAGCTATTGGACTGTTTTATGGGTGTTTTCGCCGCGAAGGATGAGGAATGCGGCCGGACCGGGTTGGTGCAGCACGAGATCGACACCGGTGAGGCCAGGCCGATTCGACTCCACCCACGCCGGCTGCCCTTTTCAAGGCGGGCAGCGGCGGAACAAAAAGTGCGAGAAATGCTGGAGGCAGATGTCATTGAGCCCTCCAGCAGCCCCTGGGCAGCGCCGGTGGTGCTGGTCAAGAAGAAGGACGGGTCGTGGCGGTTCTGTGTGGATTACCGACGCCTGAACGACGCCACCAGGAAAGATTCCTACCCCCTGCCCCGCATCGATGACGCACTGGACCACATCGCCGGCTCCAGCTGGTTCAGCTCGCTGGATCTACGCAGCGGCTATTGGCAGGTAGAGCTGTCACCTGAGGCCCGCCAGAAAACAGCCTTCTCCATCGGGCAGGGACTGTACCAGTTTAAAGTGATGCCGTTTGGACTCTGCAACGCTCCGGCCACCTTTGAGCGCTTGATGGAGCGAGTGCTGGCTCACGTGCCCCGGAGTCGCTGCGTTGTTTACCTGGATGACCTGCTGGTGCATGCAGCTGATTTTGACAGCGCCCTGTCAAATCTCCGAGAGGTGCTGGGAGCCATCCAGCAGGCGGGGCTACGGTTACACCCTAAGAAATGCCACCTGTTCCGGCGGGAGACCACCTTTTTGGGCCACATCGTCAGCGCAGCGGGGGTCGCCACCGACCCGGAAAAAGTGGCAACAGTGAGAGACTGGCCAGTGCCGCGGAACGTTGGAGAACTGAGGAGTTTTCTTGGATTGGCCTCCTATTATAGGAGGTTTGTGAAAGACTTCGCCACCATCGCCAGCCCGCTGCATCAGCTGACGCAGAAAGGACGCACGTTCCAGTGGAGTGACAGCTGTGCTGCTGCTTTCTCCCAGCTTCGCGCAGCGCTCATCAGAGCCCCCATCCTGCAGTATCCCGACCCGAACCGCCCTTTCATCGTGGACACGGACGCCAGCAACCAGGGCATCGGGGCGGTGCTATCCCAGGAGGGAGAGCATGGAGAGCAGGCAGTCGCTTACTTCAGCCGCACTCTCAGCAGAGCCGAGAGAAATTACTGTGTGACTCGCAGAGAGCTGCTGGCTGTCATTCAAGGACTGCGACACTTCCGACCGTATGTGTACGGTGGGAGGTTCCAGCTCAGGACGGACCACGCTTCCCTGACCTGGTTGTTAAATTTCAAAGAACCGGATGGACAGTTGGCGAGGTGGCTGGAGGCACTGCAGGATTATAATTTCCAGATTGTGCATCGGGCAGGCCGCCTCCATGCCAACGCTGACGCGCTGTCTCGGCGCCCCTGCGCGACAGAGGAGTGTTGTCACTGCCAACGGGCTGAAGATCGGGACCAAACCGCCCCACGGGCTGCCGCTCTCCGAGCCGCTGCGAGCAGGAATAACGCAGCGACGCACAGCCCCTCCTCAGATGATCAGGCAGTTCTCCCCAGCGATGACGTCACAGAAGTTCTTGGCACGCAGCAGCTGCAGAGCGAGCAGGACAGAGACCCGGTCATTTCGCGGGTTCGGCAGTGGCTGGACGCAGGACAGCGGCCCGCCTGGGAGGTTGTGTCACCGCTGGACCCAGAGACTAAGGCCCTGCACTCCCAGTGGGCCAACCTCCGCTGCTACGAGGGCGTGGTGTATCGACAGTGGCACACTCCAGCTGGGCAGCGGCACGTCTGGCAACTGCTAGTTCCTCGTCGACTCCGGCCCAAAGTACTCCAGCTGGTTCATGGGGCGGTAGGAGCGGGCCACTTCGGAGTGACAAAGACGCTGCAGCGCCTTCGGGCCCGGTTCTACTGGCCCGGTTGTCATCAGGACGTGGAGCTCCACGTTTATCGCTGCGACACATGCACAGCTCAGAAGGGACCAACTCAGCGATCCCACGCTCCCCTGCAGCAGTACCGGGTGGGAGCACCGATGGAGCGAGTGGGAGTGGACATCCTGGGCCCTTTCCCGACCACGGACCGGGGGAACCGCTACGTGCTGGTCGCGATGGATTATTTCACTAAGTGGCCAGAGGCGTACGCGGTCCCGGATCAGAGCGCCGCTACGACGGCATCAAAGCTGGTGGATGAAATGTTCTGTCGGTTTGGTGCACCGGAGGAGCTGCACAGCGATCAGGATCGGAACTTCGAGGCGGAGGTCTTCGGAGAGGTCTGCAAACGGCTGGGCATCCGGAAGACCCGGACCACCCCACTGCATCCACAGAGCGACGGCCTGGTCGAACGATTCAACCGGACCCTCACCACCCAGCTCGCTATCCTAGTGGACCAGCGACAGCGAGACTGGGACCTGCACCTGCCTTTTGTTTTGTGGGCATACCGGACGGCAGCTCAGGAATCTACCCGGTGCACCCCTGCGGCGCTCATGTTTGGACGCGAGCTGCGCACACCGGTGGATTTGGTATTCGGTTGCCCCCCTGAGCCGGAGGTGGAGGGAAGACCCGGATTGGATTATTTTTTTTGTTTGAAAGAACGTCTCCATACGGTGCACGAGCTGGCTCGAGAGGCCCTGGCAGCGGCAGGGGGTCGGCAGAAGCGAGCGTACGACTCCCGCTGTCAGGGGAGGGACTTTGCACCGGGAGATCGAGTCTGGGTTTTCTGCCCTGAGAGGAAGAGAGGACGATCACCGAAGCTGGCGAGCCAGTGGTCGGGGCCATGCGTGGTCCTGGAGAGACTGTCAGATGTGGTGTACAGGGTGAGGCTTAGAAAAAGGGACCGGGTTGTGGTCCTTCATCGTGACCGTCTCGCCCCGTATCGGCCATCTGCACCGCTGGTGGACGAACCGGAGCTTCCATCCCGGCCCGATACCCCGACCGAGACCCAGATGGACACTAGGGGGCCTGTACGTGTTGGCCGCCGGCGCCGAAGACCGCCCCGACATCTGGATGAGTTTGTATTGGACTTTTAAATTGGACTTTAATTTTTCTGGGGACAGAAACCAGTCCGGGGGGGGGGGCAGTGTAACGTTGGGGCCATGTTAAGTGAATTTCCCAGCATGCTTTGCCAGATGAAAACGTTATGTGTGTGTTAAATGTGTTATTTCTGAGTTATACTGCTGTGTCATTATAACTGCATTATGATGACCCAGCAGTGTTTAGCAGGATTAGGGCAAGATGTATCTGTGTGTGTAACCATGATTGAAACAGGGGTCTGTGAGAATGACCTCCCCTCCACTCTGTAGCACAGAGGCAGGTTGGGGGTTGGGGTGTGTGAAAAATAAATCAGGTTGATCACAGCCATCTGCTCCATTGTCTTTGTGTGAACCCTGCAAACGTTACAGTATTTTTCAGTCAACTCTGACAGTTGCAGTACTGCTTTGAATACCTTAATTTCCACAGTGATGCACTGTCTGACAAAAAATTTAACATCCATGACCCGGAAGTCCCACCCTTTTGCAAAGGTCTATTTCCGTCTACCCAGTCATTTTACATTAAGCCATTTCACGTCTGTTTAAAAAAAATAGGCAGTGCTAGAGTTTGATATTGTCTCGATTAACAAACCACAATACCTTTATGGTGATGGACTCTGTTTCATCTGAAAGTGTGAAGAAAAGCGAGCAAAATGTGCTAAATCGCTAGCATGCTAACTACTAGCTTCCGGCGACCGGTACTGGATATGTTTTGATCTGAGATTTTCTGAAGTATCAACTTAACACGTATATTCTCTAAAGACTTATTACGTTTGCACCTGACAGTATTTAATTTGCTTACATGTGTGTGAAATGACAATAGATGTCCTCATGCTGATTGAGATGTTTAGCAACACTGGCTAGATTTAGAGACTATTTTTTTCTCAGCTCTGCAAAATAACCCGTTAAACAAACAAATCATAATATTTTGTCCAGTATTGCTGTCGTTTAATAAATTTTGCTTGCCAGAGCTGTTGTATAAAAGCAATATTACACTTGACATCATTACGGTATCACAATTATACTAACTACGGTTGTGATACTCTTAATGCCCTCTGCTACAATCTGACTAAAATAGCAATAGCTGGACTCTGTGTTTATTAGATGTTTTATTTTAATAATTTCCACCAATGATTTTGTCTCATCTCTTGTCTCAGTTCTCATTGTCCTTGTCTATAATTTTATTTCATTGACAATATTTTTTTTACAGATAAATGAATAAAGTTTCAATGACTATTTTACTGCAGTGTGTGTACAGAGAAACATTTGCTTCTTCTTCTCTTTAGATTTACTTAAGCGTTTTACTACAGGACCTCAATGGAATATTTTCACTTCATGATGCACAAAGGGCTAATATGCCAACAATCTGTAGGAAATCCTTTGACAAATGAGTGTGAGGGAAGGTGTGGTATGCAAGAACTTATGGCTGAGTCATATTAAAGCAGTGCTTTTCATTAAACATCTGTTTGACAGAAAAATTCCATTACTGCTGACGTTTATGTGAAACATTGCCAGTTTGTTGATCAGTGTTTTAAACAAACAGCTTTATAATAATGATTACCATGTGAGAGACAGGCGTTGCCATCACAGTTTGAACATGACTTCTTTTTGCAGCTGAAAGTGGCAACATACACTACCGTTCAAAAGTTTGGGGTCACCCAGACAATTATTTTGTGTTTTCCATGAAAAGTCACACTTATTTACCACCATGAGTTGTAAAATGAATAGAAAATATAGTCAAGACATTGACAAGGTTAGAGATAATGATTTGTATTTGAAATAATAATTTTTTCCAGATACTCAACCTGCTCAAAGGAAGGTCAGTTTTATAGCTTCTCTAACCAGCTAAACTGTTTTCAGCTGTGCTAACATGATTGCACAAGGGTTTTCTAATCATCCATTAGCCTTCTGACCCAATGAGCAAACACATTGTACCATTAGAACACTGGAGTGATAGTTGCTGGAGATGGGCCTCTATACACCTATGTAGATATTGCACCAAAAACAAGACATTTGCAGCTAGAATAGTCATTTACCACATTAGCAATGTATATTAGATATTAGAGTGTATTTCTGATTAGTTTAAAGTTATCTTCATTGAAAAAAAAGTGCTTTTCTTTCAAAAATAAGGAAATTTCTAAGTGACCCCAAACTTTTGAACAGTAGTGTATCTGTATGTTCTACAAGCAAAGGAATTTACCTGTTTTTACAATTTAATTAATACAACTTTGAAAGCAGCACTATGTAAGAATTACACCTTGAACTAGTTTTCAAAATTATGTTGATGGTACATCAGCCTTTGACTGGGTAAATGTCACTTCCCCCATAGCCTGAGGGAGCCCACATTGCCTGCAGCAGCCCTTTTATTGTGGTAGGAACAATGAAAAGACTACAACTATGGAGACTACAACCTCAGTCCCAACTGCCAATCACGGCAGCCACCACCAACAAAGCACCATGTAAACTGGCTGCTGGGACTGAGGTCATAGTTTCCATAGCTGTAGTTTTATTAGTGTTCCTGACAATGCTCCAAAAGAAAGCATTTTTGCAGACTCGCCACCAACTCATGTGCTTGCTGTCGTCATAAGTCCCTGTCTTGCTGATACAACACAAAAATATGTCCTGTGTTTCAAAAGTTGCAACATCCATGTAAAGAGGTAGGCTGGGATTGGGTTATGGTTATAAAACAAACAAAAAGACCTTTTTGATGCAGGTGACCTGACTTTTACTTTGTTTATAGTTTCAATAATAAACTAGTGCATTGCCCGTAGAACCCAAGTATTCCTGTCTGAAACAGGTATTGTGGAGTGTGTAACTGACGAGGCAGGTTTTGTCTCAATGCAGTTTATTACACGTCTCCAACATGAGCAAAGTAGAAAGAGAGCATCTCAGAACAAACTCGTCCCTTATATACCCAGGTCTCCCCACAGCTCACAAGTCGCATTGCATTCAAAATCAAAATAAAAGTCAAAATAAAAATCAAAGTAACAATGCATCTCCTCTTAAATCCCTTAATATCACCCCCACAGTCTTAGGCCCACAAAGGATCCTCCAGGCCGTCTCTTGCATACCAAAGCTAACACTTTCACAGCTTCCTGTTATCTCCAAGGAAACTCTGCCTTTGTTCTTATCTAAGATGTGAGGCATTATGTAAGTCATAAAGTAGGTCACATGTGTGGCTACACTATCCCAATTAAGCTTTACAGGCCCAAATGTAGGCTGTGATTGAAAGTGGAATATAAAATGATGTAGCCTATATGTCCACAATCACATGTTAGACTTTGACAAAATATAAACGGGAGTAAATAGCACTAAGATTTATTTGATTGTGTGAATATTAATTACAGCATACCCAAGTATTGAAAATGAATGGGACATCCAATATTAGCGACTGTTTCAGATCCCTTGTTTATTTGTTTGTTAGATCACTTATTTGTGTGATCTTTTATCACTTACATTTAAGATAATAGTGTATTTACCATTTACTCCCTTTTATATTTGTCATAGTCTAACATGTGATTGCCTACATATAGGCTACACCTCTTTGTATTCCACTTTCAAACACAGCCTACATTTGGGCCTGTAAAGCCTGATTGGGATACCTGTTTCAGACAAGAATACTTGCGTTCTACGGGCATGCACTAGTAACGGTAAAAGATAAAACTCAGACATCCCATAGTGCAAATAAAGATTCAATTCAATTCAATTCAACTTTATTTATATAGCACCATTTTACAACAACAGTCATCTCATAGCACTTTCAACTGTAGGAGAAACCCCCACAATTGCAGAAAGACCCCAGCAATCAGGCGATCCCCTGTGAGCAAGCGCTCCGTGACGGTGGAGAAGAAAAACTCCCTTTTAACAGGAAGAAACCTCCAGCAGAACCAGGCTCAGGGAGGGGCAGTCATCTGATGCGACTGGCTAGGGGATGAAGGGATAGAGAAGATGAAAAGGACATGTAGAGAGCAAACAGCACGATGGGGACTCAATCTATGGGAGAAAGCAAACAGATGTTAATGACCAGCAAAAAAAAAAAAAAAAAATTCATTGAGAGTGAAGAAAGGAGTGAAGCCCAGTGCATTGTTGGAGGTCCCCCGGCTGTCTAAACCTATAAGCAGCATAAGTAAGGGAGGGTTCAGAGACACATGATCCCTCCCTAATTGTAGGCTATATCAAAATGGAAGGTTTTAACCTTATTCTTAAAAACAGAGATCGAGTCTGACTCCCGAATCCAGATTGGCAGCTGGTTCCACAGGAGAGGAGCTTGATAACTGAAGGCTCTGCCTCCCATTGTACTTTTGGAGATTCTAGGTATTACAAGTAATCCTGCATTTTGGGAGCGTAGTGCTCTGTTAGGATAATAGGGTAGTATCAGATCTTTTAAATAAAAAAGGGGCCTGATTATTTAGAGCTTTGTAAGTGAGAAGGATTTTAAACTTAATTCTAAACTCTATGGGAAGCCAATGAAGGGAGGCCAGAACCGGAGAGATATGATCTCTCTTTCTAGTGCCTGTTAAAACTCTTGCTGCAGCATTTTGGATCAACTGAAGACTTTTTAAAGATGTTTAAGGACAACCTGATAATAAAGCATTACAATAATCTAATCTAGAGATAACAAAAGCGTGGATCAGTTTCTCAGCATCACTCTGAGGCAAGATGCTCCTAATCTTGGCAATATTACGCAACTGATAGAAGGCAGTCTTAGAAACTAATTTAATATGTGAATTGAAAAACAGATCTTGATCAAAAATAACTCCAAGGTTCCTCACAGAACTATTAAGAGAAAGAGTAACCACATCCAAACTAAGAGTTTGATTTGGAAAGGTATTTCTTGAGGCGGATGATAAAATAAAGGCAGCGTTGAGAGTTTTAAGCAGGTTTATTAAATCATACCGCCGTCACGAAGCTCGGCCAATGGGCGGCTCGGAGGCTCTCCAGCAAAGAGACACAGCGTGTGTGTGTCCAGCAGCAGCAGTAGAAGTGAGAGAATGAGAGAATGAACATGAAAATCAGACAGCTTATATACTCAGCTCAGACAATACATCAAAGACATTCACAGCAGTCGATCTGGGCATTTGCATATGAGAGGCACAGACAGTACAGGATGCATGAACACAATGCATGAGTGGGACATTAACATCACAGCAGTGAAACCATGCATGAATGGCAGATTACTTCACAGCATGCAGCGGAAAAAACCAGAAGAGCGAGCTGTCTGTCCCAGTCTGTTGTGGGGGTTGCCACACCGCTCCCCCCAGAGGGCAAGGCAGGCGGCCGAGACCTCGATATTGCAGCTTTGGCAGCGAGCAGGGAAAGCTCTCTGCAGGAGGAGGGGGAGGGAGGAGGGGGGTAGTACATGCCGGCCGGGACGGTGATATTGTCTGAGCCGCGCAAAAATTGCTTGCTGGTCCGCGACGTCCAGGGGCTGTCCCGTTGAACGTGCGGAGGTCCACAAGAAGAAAAATTAGTCTCTGACTCCTCTCGTGGCCATGAAGAAAAGCAGGAGCGGCTGTAAGAAAAAAAAGGAAGCAAAGGGACTTGGCGTGTTGACTTTTAGGTGTGGGCACAACCTTAAAAGCCCTCGGGAAACGCTGACGGCTGGAATCCCTCTGTGCGCCGTGGCTGAGACCATAAAATCCAGTGAGCAAGCTGCGTGCCTCAGGTGTACGAGCAACCCTGAAGGGCCGGTGTGCAGCGGCGAAAAAGGAAGTCGGTCAGTGCAGCCGTATGTGTCCCGTGCGTGGTGCGCCGTCCGCGTAACCCCCGGTGCGTGTGCCGGGGCTCCGTGCGTGGGTGGGCCAGCTGGAGAGGAGAACCAGGGTCAGGAAACTTGGTGGAGATCGGTGCAGTTGGCGCCGATAAACATCTATGCTGAGCTGTGGCTGCAGATTAGTCATGGTGCGTTGGAGCGTTGAGGGGAAATAGACGATCTTTGTCCCTCAGGCTTGGGTAGATGCGTGAGATCGCTGAGAGGGAGGAGGAGCGGTGAGAGGGAGAAAACGTTCTGTGTCCCTCGGCCGGTCCAGCGTGGACGTCCCGATCTCAGGCGAGGGTCGCACCATGACGTTTTCTGCAGTTTTCCCGGTCGTGGGTGATGTCCGGAGAGTAGCTCGCCTGTGTTGGCTCTGCGTCGAGGTCTCCCTGAAGCAGAAGGGAGGGCAGATCGTTTGCGTCAGGCTGCTGTGTTCGCTGGCAGCGTGTTTTTTTCAGCGTTGGGTCGCCAGCGTGGCCGTCCAGACCAGAAGGTTGCGTTGCACAAAGCGTGTGCATGTTCGGGGTCACCAGTGAGGCGGATGATAAAATAAAGGCAGCGTTGAGAGTTTTAAGCAGGTTTATTAAATCATATCGCCATCACGAAGCTCGCCCAATGGGCGGCTCGGAGGCTCTCCAGCAAAGAGACACAGCGTGTGTGTGTCCAGCAGCAGCAGTAGAAGTGAGAGAATGAGAGAATGAACATGAAAATCAGACAGCTTATTTACTCAGCTCAGACAATACATCAAAGACATTCACAGCAGTCGATCTGGGCATTTGCATATGAGAGGCACAGACAGTACAGGATGCATGATCACAATGCATAAGTGGGACATTAACATCACAGCAGTGAAACCATGCATGAATGGCAGATTACTTCACAGCATGCAGCGGAAAAAACCAGAAGAGCGAGCTGTCTGTCCCAGTCTGTTGTGGGTGTTGCCACATTTCTAAGGTTTTTTGAACCAACAAGAATGACTTCAGTCTTACCTGAATTTAATAGCAGGAAATTACAAGTCATCCAAGCTTTGATTTCCTTAAAACAGGCTTCTAACTTGGCTAATTGATTACTATCATCTGGCTTCATTGACAGGTATAATTGTGTGTCATCTGCATAACAATGAAAATGTATACAGTGCTTTCTAATAATGTTGCCTAATGGAGGCATATATAAACTAAAAAGAGTAGGGCCTAGCACAGATCCCTGTGGAACTCCATGACTGAGCTTTGAGTTGAAAGAAAACTCATTACTGACATGAACAAACTGGAACCTATCAGATAAATAAGATCTAAACCACTGCAACGAAGTTCCATTAAGTCCAACATAGTGTTCTCATCTATCAAGTAGAATATTATGATTGATAATATCAAAAGCTGCACTAAGGTCTAAAAGGACAAGTACAGAAACAAGTCCATTATCAGATGTGATGAGGAGGTCATTAGTGACCTTCACTAAGGCTGTTTCAGTACTATGACGGATTCTAAACCCAGACTGAAACTCTTCAAAAAAAAAACCATTTCCCTGTAAGTGGTCAAATAATTGTGTAGCAACAACTCTCTAATATTTTTGAAATGAAAGGCAGATTAGAGATTGGTCTATAGTTAGCTAAAACTCCTGGACTTATTGACTTATTGACTCTCGTGCACTATGTACAGCAGCTCAACCAGACTCATGTCAATCATCACTGTTTTCTTCTTGCATTACCGACTGCACTATATGGTTCTCCACATTATCTGCTGCTCGCTAATATATTTAAACTGCTGACTAGTATTATTCATTCTTATTCTACACTTTATTGCATGTATAGTTTATTTCTTTTATTTTATCATGTTTAATGTTGCAGCATTGCACCGAGACAAATTCCTAGTTTGTGTACTACATGAACAATGGCAATAAATCTGATTCTGATTCTGATTCTGATTCTGGATCCAGCGTTGGCTTTTTTGAGTAAGGGTTTAATTACAGCAGTTTTAAAAGCCTGCGGTACATGGCCTAATGTTAATAAAAAATTGATTATTTGAAGAATAGAGCTACCAGTAAATGGGAAGACTTCTTTAAATAACCTGGTAGGAATAGGGTCTAAAAGACAAGTTGAAGGCTTGGATGAGGAAATTATTTTATCTAACTCTAAAAGGTCAATTGGAGTAAACTCATCCAAACAGATATCAGTTGAAGGAGTTGTAGTAGTTACTGTATTTAAGTTAACGGTGGGAAGAATCTGACTGATTTTATCTCTGATAGATGAAATTTTATTATTGAAAAAGTTCATAAAGTCCTGACTAGTAAGCTCTCAGGGAATGCTAGGATGGACAGAGTCCTGACTCTTTGTCAGCCTGGCTACAGTGATGAAAAGAAATCTGGGATTATTCTTGTTCTCTTCTATTAATGCAGAATAATAACTTGTTCTAGCTTTTCTAAGAGATTTTTTATAAATTAAAAGATGATTTCTCCAAGCTAAATAGATTTCATCTAAATTAGTGGAGTGCCATTTTCTTTCTAATTGACGAGTCTTCTGGTTTTTTTTGTAACTTTGATTTTTATTCATTTTTCATCTTACATATTACATTCAGATCACAGTCTATATTTAAAAACAGGAGCTAGAGGAAGAAAGAAAAAAAAAAGAAAAAGGGGGGGGGGGCAAATGTTGGAGCATCAAGTTTTAAGTTTCCATCTCTTAATTCTTCTGGTTTTTCCAGTGTCTGGTTATTCTTTCAATTTCTGTCTCGTTGTTGCACTTTGTAGTGTGTCCATTTCCGCCATTTTTTTTTATATTGTCCTTCTTGCATTCTTTGTCGATATGTTAGTTTTTCCATCAAACGTATATCCTCAACAATGTCAGTCCATTGCTCTTGGTCAGGAAGAACTTCTGATCGCCATTTTCTTGTGATTGTTTTTTTACATGCAATCAGCAAGGTTTTAACTAGATATCTGTCCTCAGCCTGTATTACATTGTCTCTTTTAAGATCACATAAATACATCAAGTTACAGTTCATTGGTATATTATATCCTAATATCCTCTGTATTGTCACATGTATAGATTTCCAGAATGATGAGATTTTGCAGCATTTCCAAAACATATGTGAGTGGTTTGCATTTTGAGCCCCACAGCCCCTCCAGCATATAAACTGGGTATTTGTATATTTTCTTTGAATCTGTGGTGGTGTAGAGAATGCGTTCAAGGATGAGGCTGAGTTTATTTCTCAGGTTCAGCTTTATTAAGTGAACGCATGCTCTATCAATCTCTAGGCAAGGAAAGAGACTGAGCAATCAAATACCACACTCTTATACCCTGCTGGAGCCACGAACCTAAGTCACATGATGCTTTAGCAAACATATAATCACATGGTACATAATCTCAGTCACAATGCACTCTTTGATGTTTCACTATTGTCTCTTATCCCTCGATGGTCCGGGAATCCTCCTGGGGTATCTTCTCCGAGACAAAGGCCAAAACTCACACCTACTCGTCATCTCCTGTAGATCTCTGCGGGCCCAGACCTCTTTTGTCCCACGAGACGTGAAGCCCCCAATACACATACAGTCATACATTTGTGGGGAAATATGAACTCAATATATGCGCCACATAACCCCCCCCCCCCCCCAAACGTCTATTCAGGGACAAAACATAATCAGAGATGTGTGGCAGAAAACATCACAACATATCACAAATCAATCCACCAATTGCTTGGGTTTAAACCTCCTGCCATATCTGCTGTAAGCCGGCTTTGTTCCTTCTGCAGCGGCTCCCTGCATCTGCGAATCAGAATTGTTAGCACATCTCTGTGGTGGCTCCGAACAATGTCTTCCCGGCGGCCTGCCACGGCGGGGGGCCCTGGCCAACTGCACGTGTTCATCAGCCAGAACAAAGGCGGGTTTGAGTCTGTTAATGCAAATCAACTCTTTTCTGTCTCCCAAATCAAGCAAAAAATGTTTCTCCCCTGTTTCCAACACTCTGAAAGGCCCGTCGTAAGGCGGTCGCAAACCTGGTCGTTGAGCATCATGTCAAAACAACAAAAACAAACTCCGCATTCTTTAAGGCCCTCGGCACAAAAACGCGTGGAAAACTGTGATGAACTGGGCCAGGAAGGGTGTTTGATCCTGTGCCGCTCTGCAACAGCTGAGTGGGGGGGCAATTTGGTGCAGGGTTGTCAGGAAGGAATTCCCCCGGCAAACGGAGGGGTTGAGCAAAAACTAATTCAGCCGGAGAGGCTTGCAAATCCTCCTTAGGTGCAGAACACAACCCCAATAAAACCCATGGAAGTTTATCCACCCAATTTGTATCCGTGAGAGACGCTCTGAGGGCTGCTTTCAATGACCTATGAAAGCGTTCGCACAAACCATTAGCCTGGGGGTTATACGTGGTAGTGCGGTGGATCTTCACCCCCAGGCTGTGGGCCATGGATGACCAGAGTTCGGAAACAAATTGGGGACCTCTGTCGGACGTTATGTCTGACAGAACTCCAAAACGCGCGACCCAAGCCGTTAAAAACGCTCGTGCAACGTCTGCTGCTGTAGTTGACGCCAGAGGAACCACTTCTGGCCAACGCGTGGTGCGATCTACCATCGTCAAAAGGTGTGTGCACCCCTGCAACAACGGAAGGGGGCCCACCAAGTCGACATGCACATGATCGAAACGCTTAGCCGGGATGTGAAAAGGCTCCAACGGGGCTCTAGTGTGCTTGTGTATTTTGGCTCGCTGACATGCTACGCAGGCTGCTGCCCATTCTTTGACCTGTTTACACAACCCCGGCCAAACAAATTTCTCCCCCACCATCTTAATCGATGCGCGCACCCCCGGGTGCACCAGAGAATGGATTGAGTCAAAAATGCGGCGGCGCCATGCAGCTGGAACCACGGGGCGAGGCCGCCCGGTGGAGACATCGCAGATTAGAGGGGGCATACCTATCTGCTGCACCCTGTGCTCTAGCCTTACCCCTGTTGGTCCAGACTGGAGCGCGCGCACATCTGCGTTGCTAACCTGCTCCGCGGCCATGGCTGCGTAATCTAAACCCACGTGGACCGGGGCTGTGAGCGCTTCCGCGCCACAACCCTGGCCCGCAGCCATGGCTGCCGAGCCTGCCCCCACTGGGCTTGGCGCTGCTACTGCACGCGAAAGACAGTCTGCCACTATATTATGTTTGCCCACGACATGCTGAATATCGGTGGTGAACTCCGATATTGCAGCCAGCTGTCTTTGCTGCCGGCCCGACCAAGGCTCTGAAATCTTGGCCATCGTAAACGTTAGCGGCTTATGGTCCACAAACGTTTTGAAACGGCGCCCCTCCAGCCAGAACTGGAAATGATGGATGGCCAAATGCAGGGCCAACAGCTCCCTGTCGAACGCGCTGTATTTCTGCTCGTTATCGCGCAAGGTTTTGCTGAAAAACGCGAGAGGTTGCCAGCTCCCTGCCACAAACTGTTCAACAACCGCCCCCACCGCTAAATCGGAAGTGTCCGTGGTGAGCGCCATACGTGCCGTTGGCACCGGGTGTGCCAACAAAACGGCGTTCGCCAGGGCTGATTTGACCTGGGAGAATGCGCGCTCCAGCTCCGGGGACCATTCGATCTTATTTGCAGGTTTTTGTTTTTTAAGTGCCGCGTACAATGGTTGCATGAGCTGCACTGCGCTTGGGAGGAAGCGGTTATAAAAATTAACCATTCCCAAAAATTCTTGCAATGCTTTGACCGTCTGAGGTTGGGGAAAATCTGTTATTGCGCGTACTTTATCGGGCAGAGGGACTGCTCCTTCTGGTGAAACGCGGTGCCCCAAAAAATCGATTTGCGCCACCCCAAACTGGCACTTCGCTGGGTTAATAATTAACCCGTGCTCTGCCAGCCTCCGAAAAACCACTGTGAGATGGCTTTCGTGTTCGTCTTCGGACGTGCTGGCTACCAAAATATCATCCAAGTAGACGAATACGAAAGGGAGGTCGCGTAAAACTGCATCCATCATGCGCTGGAATGTCTGCGCAGCCCCCTTGAGTCCAAACGGCATACGCAAAAACTCGAAAAGCCCAAAAGGAGTTATTACCGCTGTTTTGGGTATGTCCTGAGCGCGGACTGGGACTTGATGGTACCCGCGCACCAAATCTATTTTAGAAAAAATGCACGCCCCCGCTAAATGCACCGAAAAATCCTGAATGTGCGGAATCGGGTAGCAGTCGTGTGCTGAAGCGTTATTCAACCTGCGGAAATCACCGCAAGGCCACCACGAGCCATCAGCCTTGGGGACCATATGCAGTGGTGAAGCCCAGGGGCTGTTAGAGCGTCTAATGATGCCCAGTTTTTCCAGGTTGGCGAATTCCTCGCGCGCTATGGCCAGTTTAGCTGGGTCCAAGCGCCGAGCTTTTGCAAAAACGGGGGGCCCGGTGGTAGTTATAAAGTGCTCCACCCCATGTTTAGCCACTGACGCCGAAAATGTTGGGACTGTGAGTGCTGGAAACTGAGTGAGTAGTGCTTGGAACTTACCACCCGCAGCTGTGACGTTGGGCTGTGCAGTAGGCGGGACCACCCGGGCTGTACAGGAAATGGAGTGGAAAGACAGTGCATTAACCAGACGTCTATTAGCAAGATCAACCAATAAAACATTTGAGCACAAAAAATCAGCACCTAACATGTTATGACTGACTGCTGCCACGACGAAAGTCCACTCAAAAGTCCGACCGTGAAAAGACAGGGGGAGGGTCTTCTCCACGAAGGTCTTGCTTGTCGAGCCGTTCGCCACCAACACCAGGGGTTCGCTGGAAGGCGCCAGCCGATCAGCGTAGGAAGGCGTGATGAAACTCAGCTGGGAGCCTGTGTCCACCAGGAACTGCCTCCCTGATTTCCCGTCCGTGAGGTAGAGCAGCTTATTCTTCGCGCCGAGAACAGCAGCTGCTACCGACTCTCGGTCCTGGCGTTTCCCGAGCGCTTGAACTGGCATGGTGGAATGCACTTGTGTGCCCTCTCGGAGAAACATCGATGATAAAAGCAGAGGACGTCGCGCGCTCCGCGTCTCCTGGTCTCCGCCGCTGCCGACGTCAGCGAATCTGGTGCTGCAGCCTCTGGCCCCCTGCCGTCTCCGAGCGTTGCGCTCAGCTCCGCTGTCGCCGTCGTGGCCGTGTGCCGTCTATGTGCGTCGACGAGTCGCTGTGCCTCCTGGCCCAGCTCGTGGTAATCTCGGTTGGTCAGCAGCTGCGAGCTGGCCAGGGTGACTCTCACCACTGACGGTAGTGTCCTAAGGAAAAGATGGGCGAAGATAAAGCCGTCATCATCATCGCCCCTCAGACTCAGCATCCTCGCCATCAGGTCCGCGGGCCTGTCTGCTTCGCCTCCAGTCAACACCAGGAGCTTCTCTGCTCGTTCTCCCAGCGAGGGGGTGAAAGCACGGATGAGAGCGGCTTTCAATGCGGCGTACTTGTCGTCGTCTGGTGGGTGGTTAGTCAGGCTCTCCACCCGCTGTGCTGTGAGGCTGTCCAGCTTTGCGACTACATGGTAGAATTTCATTGCATCTGCTGAAATTCCCCGAAGATGGAACTGCGCCTCGACAGTGTTGAACCAGGAGTGCGGGCTGTGCTGCCAGAAATCGGGCAGCTGGACTGCGGTAGCTGCGTTAGCCTGGCTGGCTCCTGATAAGTCCGGTGCGTGAAGGTCGTCACCGGCCATAACTTGTCGTAGGGTCACCAGTGTAGAGAATGCGTTCAAGGATGAGGCTGAGTTTATTTCTCAGGTTCAGCTTTATTAAGTGAACACATGCTCTATCAATCTCTAGGCAAGGAAGGAGACTGAGCAATCAAATACCACACTCTTATACCCTGCTGGAGCCACGAACCTAAGTCACATGATGCTTTAGCAAACATATAATCACATGGTACATAATCTCAGTCACAATGCACTCTTTGATGTTTCACTATTGTCTCTTATCCCTCGATGGTCCGGGAATCCTCCTGGGGTATCTTCTCCGAGACAAAGGCCAAAACTCACACCTACTCGTCATCTCCTGTAGATCTCTGCGGGCCCAGACCTCTTTTGTCCCACGAGACGTGAAGCCCCCAATACACATACAGTCATACATTTGTGGGGAAATATGAACTCAATATATGCGCCACATAACCCCCCCCCCCAAACGTCTATTCAGGGACAAAACATAATCAGAGATGTGTGGCAGAAAACATCACAACATATCACAAATCAATCCACCAATTGCTTGGGTTTAAACCTCCTGCCATATCTGCTGTAAGCCGGCTTTGTTCCTTCTGCAGCGGCTCCCTGCATCTGCGAATCAGAATTGTTAGCACATCTCTGTGGTGGCTCCGAACAATGTCTTCCCGGCGGCCTGCCACGGCGGGGGGCCCTGGCCAACTGCACGTGTTCATCAGCCAGAACAAAGGCGGGTTTGAGTCTGTTAATGCAAATCAACTCTTTTCTGTCTCCCAAATCAAGCAAAAAATGTTTCTCCCCTGTTTCCAACACTCTGAAAGGCCCGTCGTAAGGCGGTCGCAAACCTGGTCGTTGAGCATCATGTCAAAACAACAAAAACAAACTCCGCATTCTTTAAGGCCCTCGGCACAAAAACGCGTGGAAAACTGTGATGAACTGGGCCAGGAAGGGTGTTTGATCCTGTGCCGCTCTGCAACAGCTGAGCGGGGGGGCAATTTGGTGCAGGGTTGTCAGGAAGGAATTCCCCCGGCAAACGGAGGGGTTGAGCAAAAACTAATTCAGCCGGAGAGGCTTGCAAATCCTCCTTAGGTGCAGAACACAACCCCAATAAAACCCATGGAAGTTTATCCACCCAATTTGTATCCGTGAGAGACGCTCTGAGGGCTGCTTTCAATGACCTATGAAAGCGTTCGCACAAACCATTAGCCTGGGGGTTATACGTGGTAGTGCGGTGGATCTTCACCCCCAGGCTGTGGGCCATGGATGACCAGAGTTCGGAAACAAATTGGGGACCTCTGTCGGACGTTATGTCTGACAGAACTCCAAAACGCGCGACCCAAGCCGTTAAAAACGCTCGTGCAACGTCTGCTGCTGTAGTTGACGCCAGAGGAACCACTTCTGGCCAACGCGTGGTGCGATCTACCATCGTCAAAAGGTGTGTGCACCCCTGCAACAACGGAAGGGGGCCCACCAAGTCGACATGCACATGATCGAAACGCTTAGCCGGGATGTGAAAAGGCTCTAACGGGGCTCTAGTGTGCTTGTGTATTTTGGCTCGCTGACATGCTACGCAGGCTGCTGCCCATTCTTTGACCTGTTTACGCAACCCCGGCCAAACAAATTTCTCCCCCACCATCTTAATCGATGCGCGCACCCCCGGGTGCACCAGAGAATGGATTGAGTCAAAAATGCGGCGGCGCCATGCAGCTGGAACCACGGGGCGAGGCCGCCCGGTGGAGACATCGCAGATTAGAGGGGGCATACCTATCTGCTGCACCCTGTGCTCTAGCCTTACCCCTGTTGGTCCAGACTGGAGCGCGCGCACATCTGCGTTGCTAACCTGCTCCGCGGCCATGGCTGCGTAATCTAAACCCACGTGGACCGGGGCTGCGAGCGCTTCCGCGCCACAACCCTGGCCCGCAGCCATGGCTGCCGAGCCTGCCCCCACTGGGCTTGGCGCTGCTACTGCACGCGAAAGACAGTCTGCCACTATATTATGTTTGCCCACGACATGCTGAATATCGGTGGTGAACTCCGATATTGCAGCCAGCTGTCTTTGCTGCCGGCCCAACCAAGGCT
The DNA here is from genome assembly GCA_020510985.1 of Pholidichthys leucotaenia. Classification (NCBI taxonomy): domain Eukaryota; kingdom Metazoa; phylum Chordata; class Actinopteri; order Cichliformes; family Pholidichthyidae; genus Pholidichthys; species Pholidichthys leucotaenia. The sequence continues at coordinate 265,473,875 of CM035846.1, read as the reverse complement.
CTGAAATCTTGGCCATCGTAAACGTTAGCGGCTTATGGTCCACAAACGTTTTGAAACGGCGCCCCTCCAGCCAGAACTGGAAATGGTGGATGGCCAAATGCAGGGCCAACAGCTCCCTGTCGAACGCGCTGTATTTCTGCTCGTTATCGCGCAAGGTTTTGCTGAAAAACGCGAGAGGTTGCCAGCTCCCTGCCACAAACTGTTCAACAACCGCCCCCACCGCTAAATCGGAAGTGTCCGTGGTGAGCGCCATACGTGCCGTTGGCACCGGGTGTGCCAACAAAACGGCGTTCGCCAGGGCTGATTTGACCTGGGAGAATGCGCGCTCCAGCTCCGGGGACCATTCGATCTTATTTGCAGGTTTTTGTTTTTTAAGTGCCGCGTACAATGGTTGCATGAGCTGCACTGCGCTTGGGAGGAAGCGGTTATAAAAATTAACCATTCCCAAAAATTCTTGCAATGCTTTGACCGTCTGAGGTTGGGGAAAATCTGTTATTGCGCGTACTTTATCGGGCAGAGGGACCGCTCCTTCTGGTGAAACGCGGTGCCCCAAAAAATCGATTTGCGCCACCCCAAACTGGCACTTCGCTGGGTTAATAATTAACCCGTGCTCTGCCAGCCTCCGAAAAACCACTGTGAGATGGCTTTCGTGTTCGTCTTCGGACGTGCTGGCTACCAAAATATCATCCAAGTAGACGAATACGAAAGGGAGGTCGCGTAAAACTGCATCCATCATGCGCTGGAATGTCTGCGCAGCCCCCTTGAGTCCAAACGGCATACGCAAAAACTCGAAAAGCCCAAAAGGAGTTATTACCGCTGTTTTGGGTATGTCCTGAGCGCGGACTGGGACTTGATGGTACCCGCGCACCAAATCTATTTTAGAAAAAATGCACGCCCCTGCTAAATGCACCGAAAAATCCTGAATGTGCGGAATCGGGTAGCAGTCGTGTGCTGAAGCGTTATTCAACCTGCGGAAATCACCGCAAGGCCACCACGAGCCATCAGCCTTGGGGACCATATGCAGTGGTGAAGCCCAGGGGCTGTTAGAGCGTCTAATGATGCCCAGTTTTTCCAGGTTGGCGAATTCCTCGCGCGCTATGGCCAGTTTAGCTGGGTCCAAGCGCCGAGCTTTTGCAAAAACGGGGGGCCCGGTGGTAGTTATAAAGTGCTCCACCCCATGTTTAGCCACTGACGCCGAAAATGTTGGGACTGTGAGTGCTGGAAACTGAGTGAGTAGTGCTTGGAACTTACCACCCGCAGCTGTGACGTTGGGCTGTGCAGTAGGTGGGACCACCCGGGCTGTACAGGAAATGGAGTGGAAAGACAGTGCATTAACCAGACGTCTATTAGCAAGATCAACCAATAAAACATTTGAGCACAAAAAATCAGCACCTAACATGTTATGACTGACTGCTGCCACGACGAAAGTCCACTCAAAAGTCCGACCGTGAAAAGACAGGGGGAGGGTCTTCTCCACGAAGGTCTTGCTTGTCGAGCCGTTCGCCACCAACACCAGGGGTTCGCTGGAAGGCGCCAGCCGATCAGCGTAGGAAGGCGTGATGAAACTCAGCTGGGAGCCTGTGTCCACCAGGAACTGCCTCCCTGATTTCCCGTCCGTGAGGTAGAGCAGCTTATTCTTCGCGCCGAGAACAGCAGCTGCTACCGACTCTCGGTCCTGGCGTTTCCCGAGCGCTTGAACTGGCATGGTGGAATGCACTTGTGTGCCCTCTCGGAGAAACATCGATGATAAAAGCAGAGGACGTCGCGCGCTCCGCGTCTCCTGGTCTCCGCCGCTGCCGACGTCAGCGAATCTGGTGCTGCAGCCTCTGGCCCCCTGCCGTCTCCGAGCGTTGCGCTCAGCTCCGCTGTCGCCGTCGTGGCCGTGTGCCGTCTATGTGCGTCGACGAGTCGCTGTGCCTCCTGGCCCAGCTCGTGGTAATCTCGGTTGGTCAGCAGCTGCGAGCTGGCCAGGGTGACTCTCACCACTGAGGGTAGTGTCCTAAGGAAAAGATGGGCGAAGATAAAGCCGTCATCATCATCGCCCCTCAGACTCAGCATCCTCGCCATCAGGTCCGCGGGCCTGTCTGCTTCGCCTCCAGTCAACACCAGGAGCTTCTCTGCTCGTTCTCCCAGCGAGGGGGTGAAAGCACGGATGAGAGCGGCTTTCAATGCGGCGTACTTGTCGTCGTCTGGTGGGTGGTTAGTCAGGCTCTCCACCCGCTGTGCTGTGAGGCTGTCCAGCTTTGCGACTACATGGTAGAATTTCATTGCATCTGCTGAAATTCCCCGAAGATGGAACTGCGCCTCGACAGTGTTGAACCAGGAGTGCGGGCTGTGCTGCCAGAAATCGGGCAGCTGGACTGCGGTAGCTGCGTTAGCCTGGCTGGCTCCTGATAAGTCCGGTGCGTGAAGGTCGTCACCGGCCATAACTTGTCGTAGGGTCACCAGTGTAGAGAATGCGTTCAAGGATGAGGCTGAGTTTATTTCTCAGGTTCAGCTTTATTAAGTGAACACATGCTCTATCAATCTCTAGGCAAGGAAGGAGACTGAGCAATCAAATACCACACTCTTATACCCTGCTGGAGCCACGAACCTAAGTCACATGATGCTTTAGCAAACATATAATCACATGGTACATAATCTCAGTCACAATGCACTCTTTGATGTTTCACTATTGTCTCTTATCCCTCGATGGTCCGGGAATCCTCCTGGGGTATCTTCTCCGAGACAAAGGCCAAAACTCACACCTACTCGTCATCTCCTGTAGATCTCTGCGGGCCCAGACCTCTTTTGTCCCACGAGACGTGAAGCCCCCAATACACATACAGTCATACATTTGTGGGGAAATATGAACTCAATATATGCGCCACAGTGTAATGAAATAGCGAATCAGGTTTTTCCATCCAAATTCCCTCCATGTCCTTGAACTTGTTGATGTGTGTTGTGTTTTCCATATTTCTTGCCAGCTTTCTTCTGTTATGTTTAAATTTAGCTCTTTCTCCCATTTCTCCTTTATATAGTTACTTGAATGTTTGTTTGCCATAAGTTTCTGAAATAGCTTTGAAATAATTCTTATTTTATTTCCTGCATATGAGCTTAAAATGAATTGTATAATCTCGCTCACATCTGTGTGGAGGTTATGTCTAATCTTCCTCATATAATAATCTCTCATCTGCAGATATCTGAAGAATTCCGATTTTTCTAGTTTGAATTTTCTTCTGATGTTTACAAAACTCCCGAAATCTTTTTTTTCGATATTGCCCCATGCTGTGATTCCCTTGTTCACCAGATTTTTGTATCCCCTATCTTGTTTTGCCGGTTCAAACTGACTGTCAAATGCTACCCATTTCAATAGTTTTATGTCCTCCTTTATATTATACTTTTGTACTATTTTATACCACAGTTCCAAAGTAAATTTAGTGATTGGGTCTATTTGTTTGATTTGCTTATATGCATCCTTATCTCCTATTATGCTTTGCACTGGGAGTCCCTCAATTTCCTTTTCCATTTCTTTCCATTTTGCCTCATATCCTCCGTCGCACCAACATGTGATATATCTTATTTGTGCTGAGTAGTAATATTCCTTTAGACTCGGTAGGCCCATGCCTCCTTTCTCTTTTGGTAACTGGAGAGTTTTATATTTCACTCTTGGCTTTTTACCTCCCAAAACAAATCTCGATATCATCCTGTCCCACTTTGAGAACTGGGCACCAGGAATCTCTGTTGGTAGAGCCTGGAAGAGGTAAAGCAGTCTAGGTTGTATGCTGATTTTGACTGTCTTAATTTTTGAATTCAGATCCATATTTAAGATTGACCATCTATCAATATCCTTTTTTATTTCTTGATCCAACCTATCATAGTTTGCTTTATAGATTTTGCTTAGATCTTTAGGTATGCTCACTCCAAGATATTTTATTTCTTTTTGTTTCCAGTTTAGTTTGATCTTATCAGTTATCTGGTTTAAAGGGTTATAGTGGAATGTCAGTATTTGTGTTTTTGTTATGTTTATCTTGTATCCTGATAATTTTCCAAAATTTTCTATCAAGTTCATCATTTCCATTATTGATTCATCTGGTTGTTCAAGGTAAACTATAATATCGTCTGCAAATAGCCCAATCTTGTGTTCCGCTCCCTTTATTGTTACACCTTTTAATTTCTTATTTTGTCGCATCGCTTGAGCCAGTGGCTCTATGAACAGAGCAAACAAGGTGGGTGATAGGCAGCATCCCTGCCTAGTTGATCTTTGTATATTTACTTTGTCTGTTAAGCTACCGTTTATCTTGATTCTTGCCACAGGTTTTTGATACAGTGTCTTTATGCATTGTACTGATTTTTCGTTAAATCCAAAGCGTTCCAGCACATTATATAGGAACTTCCAATTAACCCTATCAATGTGGGACACATATATGCACATATGTATATCATTGCATGATTCATACTTATACCACCTTAGGCTTCACATCTGAGACGGAACAAAGGACTGAGCCGCTCTGGAGATAATACGAGGATGTGAAAGTTTAGTCTTTGGCATGCAAAGAGACAGCCGTGGGGGATTTCGCCCAGCGGCCAGAGACTGGAAGTGGGGGGGTGTTAAGATCGGGAGGAAGTTACATTGTTACTGGGGATTAAGTACCATGTGACTGTGTGTTTTGATGTTGGTAGAAAAGGGACAGATGTTGGGGGATTCGTCCTCTTTCTGTTTTTGGATGATGTTGGAGAATGTGAATAAATCTGACTTGTGAAATAAACTCAGCCTCGTCCTTCCACATTCTCTACACTGGTGACCCTAAGACGTATCATGAGCAGAAGTAATTCCCCCGAGCCGAACTCGTCAGGAACCAGCCAGACGAACGCAGCCACAGTCAAGCTACCAGACTTCTGGCAAGACAACCCGTGCTCCTGGTTCCACTTGGTTGAAGCACAGTTCGCCCTCCGGGGGATAACGACAGATGACACAAGATTCTACCACGTTATCGCCAAGCTCGACAACCGCATGGCTCGACATGTGCGGAGCCTTTTGGAGCGCCCACCGGCTGACGACAAATACGGCGGGTTGAAGGCTGCGCTCATCCAGCGTTTCACTCCCTCAGTCCAGGAGAGAGCGGAGAGGCTCCTGGCTCTGAACGACTTGGGAGACAGCACGCCCGTTGACCTGATGGAGGACATGCTGAGGCTGAGGGGCTCAGACGGCGACGATTTCCTCTTCACCCACATTTTCCTGAGAACCCTCCCGTCGGCCACGAGAGCGACCCTGGCCGGTTCACCGTTGTTGGCCCAGCGGGTCTTCCGCGCGCTGGCCCAGGAGGCACAACGGATTCTCAACGCCAGCAGACAGCGCATGGCCACCGCAGCAGCGACGGAGCTCGGCGCGACGGCCCGAGACGGCAGGGGGCCAGAGGTGGCGGTAGCAGACCCACCGACAACGGCAGCAGCGAGGGCCAGGGATCGCGGAGGAGACGACCTCTGTTTCTACCATCGCTGCTTTGCAGAGAGGGCACACAAATGTATACCACCGTGCCAGTTCAAGAGCTCGGGAAACGCCAAGCCCGGGGGTCGGTAGCAGCCGCGGCCCTCGGGGAAGAAAACAAGCTACTCTACTTGACGGACGCGCGTTAGGGGAGGCAATTCCTCATGGACACAGGCTCCCAAGTGAGTTTCGTCATGCCTACATATGCTGACCGGCTGGCAGGTCCCGGAGGTCACGGGGCGTCAGCAGCAAACGGCTCGAGGATTAAGACCTTTGGCGAGAAGACTCTGCTTCTGTCCCTGCACGGCCATACATTTGAGTGGACTTTTGTTATAGCTGCAGTGAGCTTCAATATGTTAGGCGCTGATTTTCTGTGCTCACATGGTTTGTTGGTTGATCTTGCTAATAGGCGCCTGGTTAATGCACTTTCTTTTTATTCTATTCCCTGTGCAGCCCAAGTGACCCCGCCCACAGCACAAGCCAACGTCGCAACGGCAGGTGGTAAGTTCCACACACTACTCACTCAGTTCCCAGCACTCACGGTTCCCACATTTTCAGCAGCTATTGCTAAACACGGAGTGGAACATTTTATTACTACCACCGGACCGCCCGTTTTTGCAAAAGCTCGGCGCTTGGATGCAGCTAAACTGTCCATAGCGCACGAGGAGTTCGCCAACCTGGAAAAGTTGGGCATCATCAGGCGTTCGAAAAGCCCATGGGCTTCCCTGCTTCACATGGTCCCTAAAGCTGACGGCTCGTGGCATCCTTGCTGAGATTTCCGCAGGTTGAATAACGCTACAGCACACAACCGCTACCCAATCCCGCATATCCAAGATTTTTCCGTTCATTTGGCAGGGGCGCGCATTTTTTCTAAGATAGACTTGGTCTGCGGGTACCATCAAGTCCCAGTACGCGCTGAGGACATACCCAAAACAGCGGTAATAACTCCGTTTGGCCTATTCGAGTTTTTGCGCATGCCATTTGGGCTTAAAGGCGCTGCACAGACGTTCCAACGCATGATGGACGCGGTGTTGCGCGATCTCCCCTTCGTATTCGTCTACCTGGACGACATCTTGGTAGCCAGCGCATCCGAAGACGAACACGAAAACCGCCTCACGGCAGTTTTCCGGAGTTTGGGAGAGCACGGGTTAATAATCAACCCAGCGAAGTGTCAGTTCGGGGTGATGCAGATTGATTTTTTGGGGCATCGCGTCTCTCCAGAAGGAACGGTTCCTCTGCCTGACAAAATGCGAGCAGTAACAAAATTTCCCCAGCCACAAACGGTCAAAGCGTTACAGGAGTTTTTGGGAATGGTAAATTTTTATAACCGTTTCCTCCTCCGTGCAGCGCAGCTCATGCAACCACTGTATGCCGCGCTAAAAAAACAAAAACCCACAAGCAAAATCGAATGGTCTCCTGAGCGAGAGCGGGCATTCGCGGAGGTCAAAACAGCCCTGGCAAACGCTGCGTTGTTAGCGCATCCAGACCCAACGGCCCGCATAGCGCTCACTACTGACACGTCAGATGTGGCCATAGGGGCGGTCATGGAGCAGCATGTAGCCGGGGCTTGGCAGCCGCTCGCCTTTTTCAGCAGGACGTTGCGCGATAGTGAGCAAAAATACAGCGCATTTGACAGGGAGTTGTTAGCTCTCCACTTGGCCATTCGCCACTTCCAGTTCTGGCTGGAAGGACGCCGTTTCACCACGTTCGTTGACCACAAGCCGCTGACTTTCGCAATGGCCAAGGTTTCAGAACCGTGGTCGGGCCGGCAGCAGAGACAGCTGGCTGCAATCTCAGAGTTTACTACCGATATTCAGCACGTAGCGGGTAAACTTAATGTAGTGGTAGACTGTCTCTCGTGCGCCGTAGCGGCCCCAGTCCGCGTAGGGATAGATTATGCAACCATGGCCGCGGAGCAGGCTAGCGACGCAGAAGTGCGCGCTGCCACAGTCCGCGTAGGGATAGATTATGCAGCCATGGCCGCGGATCAGGCGAGCGACACAGAAGTGTGCGCGCTCCAGTCTGGACCAACAGGGTTAAGGCTGGAGAACAGGGTGCTGCAAGATGGTATGCCCCCCCTAATCTGCGATGTCTCCACGGGACGACCGCGCCCGGTGGTACCGACCGCGTGGTACCGACCGCGTGGTACCGACCACGTGGCGCCGCCGTGTTTTTGACTCGATTCATTCTCTGGCGCACCCGGGGGTGCGCGCGTCAGTCAAAATGGTAGGAGAGAAATTTGTATGGCCGAGCCTGCGCAAGCAAGTTAGAGAGTGAGCAGCAGCCTGCATGGCTTGCCAACGAGCCAAGGTTCACAAGCACACGAGAGCTCCCTTGGAGCCGTTTCACATCCTGGCTAAGAGGTTCGACCACATTCACGTGGACCTCGTAGGCCCCGTTCCGCCGTCGCAGGGGTGCACACACCTTCTGACAATGGTAGACCACACCACGCGCTGGCCAGAAGTGGTCCCACTGTCATCAACCACAGCCGAGGAGGTGGCGCGCGCGTTTTTAATGGCATGGGTAGCGCGCTTTGGAGTTCCGTCGGACATTACGTCCGACAGAGGTCCTTAATTTGTTTCCGAGCTTTGGTCAGCGATGGCCCGCAGCCTGGGGGTCACGATCCACCGCACTACCGCGTACAACCCGCAGGCTAATGGGTTATGCGAACGTTTCCACAGGTCATTGAAGGCGGCCCTCAGAGCGTCGCTTACGGATGCAAATTGGGTGGACAGACTACCATGGGTTTTATTGGGGTTGCGTTCTGCACCTAAAGAGGATTTAGAAGCCTCCCCAGCTGAGTTAGTTTTTGCGTAGCCACTCCGGCTGCCTGGGGAATTTCTCCTGGATAATCCTGCGCCAGAATGTTTCCTGGCTCAGCGGTTGCAGAGTGACGCGGAAGCGGGCATGCTTCCCGGCCCCGTTCACCACAGTTTTCCGCGCATTTTTGTGCCTAAGGCTCTAAAAAATGCAGAGTTTGTTTTTGTCAGACACGATGCGCATCGCCCTCCGTTGCGACCACCTTATGATGGACCATTTAGAGTGCTGGAAACAGGGGATAAGCATTTTTTGCTAGATTTGGGGGGCAGAAAAGAAAAGATTGGCATAAACAGACTCAAACCCGCCTTTGTGTTGGCCGACGAGGATGTGCTGTTGGCTACGGCTCCTCGGCGCGGCAGACCCCCTAAGGAGCATTCATCAGAACACCCACAGGGATTGACTAACAGTTCTCATCCTCAGACAGCAGCTCCCCAGCAGGAGGACGCCGCGAAAGTGGTTAAGCCCGCTTACAACAGATATGGGAGGCGACTGAGGCCCAAGCGACACGTGGACTGATGTGTAATAATTTTACCATGACTTGCAGACTGTTATTACGTTGTTCCATCTTAGACGTTTGGGGGGGGGGTCATGTGGGACACATATATGCACATATGTATATCATTGCATGATTCATACGTATACCACCTTAGGCTTCACATCTGAGACGGAACAAAGGACTGAGCCGCTCTGGAGATAATACGAGGATGTGAAAGTTTAGTCTTTGGCATGCAAAGAGACAGCCGTGGGGGATTTCGCCCAGCGGCCAGAAACTGGAGGTGGGGGGTGTTAAGATCGGGAGGAAGTTACATTGTTACTGGGGATTAAGTACCATGTGACTGTGTGTTTTGATGTCCTGGGTAGAAAAGGGACAGATGTTGGGGGATTCGTCCTCTTTCTGTTTTTGGATGATGTTGGAGAATGTGAATAAATCTGACTTGTGAAATAAACTCAGCCTCGTCCTTCCTCATTCTCTACATCAAATGCTTTTTCTGCGTCTAAACTCATTATTACTGCGCTTTTCTTTTCTTTATGTATTTGATTAATTATGTGTAATGTTCTCCTGATATTGTCATGTGTTTGGCGTCCCTCTATGAAACCAGTTTGATCATCCTCTATCAATTCCGTCAAGAATGCCTTTATTTGTTTACATATAATTGTTGTATATATTTTATAATCCACATTTAATAAAGTGATTGGCCTATAGTTTCCGCATTGTTCCCTATCTTTCCCTGGCTTTAAAATAACTGAAATAATGGCTTCGTTCCATGATGGAGGTATTTTGTTGTTGTTTAATGTCCAATTAAATGACTTTAGGAGCTGTGGCGTGAGTTCTTCTATTAACAGTTTATAAAACTCAGACGGGTATCCATCACTACTTGGTGATTTACCGTTTTTAAGTGACTTAATTACATCTTTAATCTCTTGTGTTGTTATTTCTGCTGTTAGCTTTTCATTTTGTTGGTTTCCTATTGATGGCAAGTCCAATGTGCATAGAAATTTTTTAATGTCCTTAACATTTGTCTCTTCAGGTTGCGAGTATAGTTCTTGATAGAAATTATGGAATATTTCTTCGATGTGTTCTGGGTTAACTGTGGTTTTATTTGTGATGGGGTACTTAATCTTATATACATTATTCACTGTTTGTTGTTTTCTTAACCGTTTTGCCAGCAGTTTTGTGGCCTTTGGCCCCGTTTCATAATATTTTTATTTTAAATATCTATTTTTCCTTTCAATTTCATCTATTTGTATTTCTTTTATCTTTATTTTTTTCTTCCTTAATTTCTTGATATATTTTTGGGTCATTTGTGCTTTGATGTTTACGTTCTAATTCCCTCAGTCTCTCACATCTTTGTTCATATGTTTCCAGTTTAGACTTATTTGCTTTTCCTGATTCAGCAATTAATTTACCTCTTAACACGGCTTTTAGTGCATCCCATAGTATTGTTGGGTCCACTTCTTCATTATCATTCTCCTCGATATACTCGTTTATGCTTACTTTTATTCTTTCTTTCATTTTCTCATCATTTAACAGTCCTACATTAAGTTTCCATGTTGTTTGTCGTTTTCTATTGTTTAAATACGTATATTTCCATGTATATAGGATTATGATCTGATATTTCTGCCCCTCCAATCCTACAATTTCTCACCCTGTGTCTGTCACCTTCATTCATAAGGAAGTAATCTATTCTAGAGTGTACTTTATGGACTGCTGAATAATGTGTATAGTCTTTTTCGAGATGAGTCTTCTGTTTTAAGCTACGGGTTTCTGTGTTGAACCAAGGAGTTAGAAATCTCTGATTAGACTTTTTCTTTTTTTAAAGGGGCCACCATGTCTAGAGTCTGATGCAGAGAAGCTATAACACTATCAACCATGCTATCAATTACAGAAGGAGCAAGCTGTCTATAGCTTATTTCCGTTGTGTTGACACATAAAGATAAATGATTAAACCCAGCAATCCTATATACAGAAAAAGTAGAGCAGTAATACTTGTAGTTGCAAGTTCAATGCGGTAGTGTAGGTGCAGACAGTGACAGATTGGACTGCACATGATTAATATTGCAATGAGAGACAGCAGCAGATATGGCATTTGTGAAAATGGTTGTAGTAAGGTGCAGAAACATACAGCAGCAGATGTATTACTGTTGGTGTGCCAGTCTTTCTGTGCTAACAGCTGAGGAAGTTATTGTGTGGGTGAGTGCATTCCAGTCCGGGGGGTGTGGGGTGTAGGGGATGGACAGAGTTCAGGTTCCTGATGGCCTGGTGAACAAAGCTGTTTAGCAGTCTTGTGAAGTGGGCCCAGAGGCTCTGGTACCTTTTCCCTGAGGGCAGGGGACTGAAGAGGGAGTGTGAGGGATGGGAGGTGTCTCCTGCAATGTTGGTGGCTCTGCAGGTGAGGCGGGCGAGGTAGATGTCCGAGATGGGGGGCAGAGGGGCACCGATGATCTTGCCAGCAGCTTTCACTGTGCGTTGTAGTGTCTTCCGGCAGGAGGCGTTGTAGCTTCCACACCACACCATGATGCAGCTGGTGAGGATGTTCTCAGTAGTTCCCTGGTAGAATGAGCACATGATGGGGGGTGGGATTCGTGCTCTCCTCATTTTGCGGAGGAAATGGAGGCGAGTTTGAGCCTTCTTGGCCAGTGATGTGGTATTGTTGGACCAGGAGAGGTCCTCAGTAAGATGAGGTCTCATCTGTAAGATGAGACTTTTTTTCTCATCAGTTTTCCATCCATCCATCCATCCATCTTCTTCCGCTTAATCCTTTTCGGGTCGCGGGGGGGCTGGAGCCTATCCCAGCATCTTTGGACGAGAGGCAGGGTACACTCTGGACAGATCGCCAGTCCATCGCAGGGCCAGCACAGAGAGACACACAACCATTTACTCTCACAGTCATACCTAAGGACAATTTAGAATCCCCAGTTTGATACCAGTTAACCTAACTTGCATGTTTTTGGCATGTGGGAGGAAACCGAAAGCCGAAAACATGCAAGTTAGGTTAATTAGCATCAAAAAACTGGGGATTCTAAATTGTCCTTAAGTATGACTGTGAGAGTGAATGGTTGTCTGTCTCTCTGTGTTGGCCCTGCGATGGACTGGCGATCTGTCCAGGGTGTACCCTGCCTCTCGTCCAAAGATGCTGGGATAGGCTCCAGCCCCCCCGCGAGCTGAAAAGGATTAAGCGGAAGAAGATGAATGAATGAATACAGCTTACAGACAGTTCATCCGATGGTGCTACCACTACCTTGGTGAGAAAGTCCGAGTGCCAATACCTGCCTGTCTCGTTCACAAGATCAGAGAGACTTTTCCACTACAAGAGGGACAATATGTCGGTCTTAGTTATGCTGACTAACTACCTTTATGTTTTCAGGATATTGTTTTTCATTCAATACATGTCTATCTGAACAAAACTGTTGTTAGTTTGTACAAGAAAATAAAATTACTAAATATTTATAGTGTGATACTTGAAAATCTCATAACTGTTGTCATCATTTGGACGTTGCATGCAATCCTGTATCAATCCTGAGTATTTGAACAAGAGAGAGAATTTTTTTTATTTTGCAATATAGTATAAATTTGCGGCCATAACTTATCATTTTAAAGTTCAATTATCTGTAAAACCCCTTTAGAAATTAAAATTATTCTCTGTGTTACTGATGGCAATATCCTTAAAAATAATGTATTCCCTATTATTTATGTCTCATTAAAAAAATGCAATTTTGTTTGTTATCATTGTTTATTAACCATTTTTGTCTTGTATCAACTGGCATGTGATTTTCAGCAATAATAAGAAAATAGAAGCAACTGATAGTCCTCATTTTTTCAAGAGTTTGGTCACAAGAAAAACAATACTCAGAACTGGTATAGCACACGTACTATAACTATCAAAAATATTAAATTAATTATTATAACAGGAAAAAGTCCAAATTAGTGGCAATGATTACAATATATTGAGTTGGTGTCACGAACCGAGCCCGTGTTATCCTGTGGGCTCAGTTCTGACCGTTCTCTGTGGCTCAGGCATCGGGTTTATCATGTATTATCTTTTGAGTTCTTGTTTATATGTCTTGTGTTCCTTGAATTTTCCATGCCTGTAACCGTTGCTCTAGCCGGTGGTTTTGAGCCACTTTCAGGTGGGCGCTGTCCAAAATTCGCCGGTCCGTCCACGTCCCCTCTCTCTTTGACAGTCAGCTGTTTATGGTTTGTGTGCATCATCTGCCATGTTGTCAGCCAGCCAATATTGCCAACACTATCACGACATGTTAGCCACTCCACACAGCCGTGGTTCTGTTGCGCCCCTTGAAGTGATGTCGGCCCTAGGGTGCAACCGTGGTTAACACGTCGCCTCTCCATGCGTTCGCTGGGCGATGTCGGCCCCAAACGCCAACTGTAAGTGTTTCTGTTTATTTTTGTAAGTCTTCACCTTTTTGGGAACTGTTGTAATCAGTCTTATGTTCAATACATGTGCTGTGGTGAATCCTGTGCATAAATCCATTCATCCTTCCCCTCCTCCGTGTGCTGCGTAAAAGCACACGAGGAGCACACGAAGAGGCTTATGACAATTGGAGCTGAAGCGTGTGATGTGATCTTTCACGACCTGCTGTTTATCTAAGCCTGTGACACAACGCGAAGTTATAGCCGTAAAACTTAAACGAGAAACCAGAGTGCGGCGGATGATAAAAAATAAGCAGCGATGCTGAGGTTTTAAGTAGAGTTTATTAAATCATACCGCCGTCACGAGCTCCGCTCCCGGCGCTGTGCATGCGCGCCGGGAGCAAGCCCAAGCGGCTCTCAGAGGAGGAGGACACAAAGTCTGTGTCCTGCAGCAGCAGTTGCAGAATCAGAATGAGAGAGCGAGTTACAGAACCTGTGCAGTATTTATACCCAACTCAGACAATACATCAAAGCAGATTCACAGCAGTTGGTAAGATCAAAGGGACTGCAGAAAAGGCATGAGATATTTGCATTTGAAAGACCTACATAACAATAGGCAGATTTGCTAGCCTCTGCTCCAGGTGTAGGACAAAGAGGTTACAAGGCACATCTACATATTGATCTCAGCCTCTAGGTCACAGTAAGGACAGGACGCATGAACACTATACATGAATGGCACATTGCATCACGATACATGAATGGCACATTACATCACAATACATGCATGGCACATTACATCACAATACATGAATGGCACATTACATCTCAGTAGTGCAGCTGGAAAAACCAAGAGAAGAGAGCTGACTGTCCTGTGTGTTGTGGGGGGGTTGAATCAACCCGCCACAAGAGAAACTGTGAGCTACAAAGCTGCTGGCATTCCAGTCAACAACACCCGCGTCCGTTCTCTCACTGACGTCATTTCAGCCTCCTTCTTCATTCGGTGGGCGGCACCACAGTCCAGTCAGCGGCTGCGTTTTTTTGATGATAACTATGTTATGCAGGCACGCTTGTAACTATTATATTGATCATCGACAATGACTTTTGGGTTTATACAACATGCTAAAAAATGTCAAAATCGTGTCATGAGCACTTTAAGTATGCATTTAAAAGTAACGTGAAAGTTACTTTTCCAAGTAACTAGTTACTTTAATCATGCAGTAACTCAAAAGTAACTCAGTTACTTTTGAAAATAAGTAACTAGTAACTGTAACTAGTTACTATTTTTTAGTTACTTGCCCAACACTGATGAAGATACATATAGAGTTTAGGAAGGGTTGATCCCTTAGTTTTTATAAACGTTCAAATCAGGGCAGCTTTGGCATTGACTCTGGAGGTGGAAATGATTGCGGATGGGCCTCTGAGGGCAGCTTTCTCTGAAGTCTTCAGTTATTTGTTAAACACATTCAAAATATCTAAAAATTTAGGTTATCTGTGGTCTACTTGTTTGTGGCATTCTGAACATTTGAATCTTTTTTTTTTTTTTTTTTTTTACTGCAGTTCCCACTTTGTTAAGAACTTACAGTTTATTGCTTGCAGTTATGCCATATAAATGGGAAAAAAAAGTTTTATTTATGTATCTGTTTTTCAACTTTTACATTGTTACCCTGGACAAAGCAGTGCTCCAAGAAAAATTTCCACTGTCACTGTTCTGAAATGTCTGGTAGCACATGGTTCTCTTTTGTGTCTGATCATAGTATGGAAAATTACCCAGAAAGCGGTCATGGTGGTGTGTATGGGTCACCCTTTGTTTTGTTTGCATTAAAGAAGGGACAACCCCCACTGTTAAATCAGCAGGAGGTTCTAGGGGGAGGGTAAATCCCTTCTGGTGAATTTGGGATTGGAGGATTACTGGCATCTGGTCAGTCTTTAGTTAGCTGTTCTTTGCCAGTGTGGACTGTGTGAACTTTGCTTGTAAGCAAAAACTTACTTTGGTCTGTTATCAATTTCTCACTTTTTTTAACACATGAATGAGTGGATGCTATTTATTTTAGTGACACAAATGGCCAAAAGCACAAAGGTATGCATGATGATTGTGTTCAAGAAATGTTATCTCAAGTTCTAAAAATTCAAATTTATTTTTTCCCACAGTGGTCCAGCTAGGTTAAGTACTGTGGAAGAATGTGCAAGCATTCTACAGCTACAGACTTATTTCCCTTAATCCTGTAAATTATGTTATTGTTCACTTTTATGGTCTTACTAATAAAAAAAAAACATCTGGAACGGTGGCTCAGACAAGTAACCATTGTTTTCTGATTACGGTTCAGTTGACTTCACCTTTATTTATCCACAACACTAGAAAGAAAACAACTTGATGTCATCTGTTCCCATTCTACCTGAAACAACGTAGGCTGTCACTGCTGAATCCGTGTACTCATCATTCTTTTAATATTTCGTTTGTGAAGCAAAAACAGAACTACCAAAAATAGCCGTTATATCATTCTCACCTTGTCAAAATAAAATCGAAATTAAGCAAAACGACATAATGGATCTGATTCCGTTTGGTGTCGTTTTCCTTTTATTTTGTCAGTCACAGCCAGAAGTGGTGATGGCAGCCACAGAGCGCTGCCATTTTCAAATAATCCTGAAAGACTAGCTGCTAAATCTCACTTTAAAATTGGGAAAATGCCCAAAGTTGCAGCATAGACTCATGCAGACATCACCATCTGATGAAAGATGAGAAGGACTGCCAGAAATAGACGTTTATAGAGTTCCCATCAGCCAGCAAAGGAGGGCGTTGTGGACAAATGGATACCAAAGGCCTCGGGAGTCATGAAAGGTTGATGTGACCTCTGGTAGGTCTATTGGGAGACCTATTATTGAGGTCCATTGATCCAAAAATTAGGACCAAATTAATTAGGCCTAAATTAATAGACTATTTTTCTTTGAAAATTATGGTTGCATTTATGTCTCAACCATCATAGGGATAAATTAGTTAATTAAACATGCTATTTATTACAAACATAACAGTTTAATTTTTTTTGACCATATTAAGTATACAGTATATACATTAATACATTAATACACTAAATGCAAAGTGTGTACATATGTGGCGTGGTGGATGAGAAGGGAGGATGTCATGTTGGATGGTTGAGTTGTAGTAAACTTATTCATCTGAGGGCTGGTTTGAACTGCATAGAACCATTTTTAACAATTAGACTTTAGGACCAATGAGCCTTCAGAATATTGACTAGTCACCCAAGTTGTGCTTTCTACTAGTATAAAACGGTCACTAATTTACTGAATTGTTTCTACTATTGATGAGCAATGAGTTTAAAAAATATATCAAAAAATAATAAACCAATAAATGAAAATGTTGAAGTCCTTCACTGTCCAACACACACAGCCAACACCGGCCCCTGCTTGTACACATTGGCCTACAACTTCCAGTCATATACAGCCCAAGGAAGATGCGCTGGAACTTCCGCAAAGCCAACTGGAAGAAATTCAGTGAAACTCTGGACCGGAACGTTGTTACCATCCCACTCCACACCATCACTGTAGATGAAGCATACAACCGCTTCTGCAGCGCAATCTTCAAGGCTGCCCATACTGCAATCCCACGAGGCTACCGACCCCTCTATGTCCCATGTTTGGACGGAGAAAGTGCTGCCCTCCTACAATCCTATCAAACATCAGGGGACCCAGAGATAGCAGACCATCTCATTGAATCGCTAAATACAGCCCGGCGAAAGAAATGGGAGGAGACAGTTGCTGACCAGAGCTTTACCCACTCTAGCAGGAAATGTTGGAGCCTCATCCGTCGCCTAGGAGCTGCACAGAAGCCCCCTAGCCAAAGCCGAGCATCCGTCACACCCAACCAAGTTGCATCCCACCTACTGACTATCGCCAAAGCACCCCAAGACAAAGACACCAGAAGAGCAGTTACAACTGAGCTAAAAAAACACCAAAAAATGCTTGTAGAGGAAACAAACCCTGAACCCTTCGAGGCTGCTGAACTGGAGAAAGTCCTACAGAGCCTGAAATGTGGAAAGGCAGCAGGATACGATAACATCTTCCCAGAATTCATGAAAAATCTTGGCCCCCGAGCCCTAACCTGGTTGACACAATTCTACACAAGGATCACACAAACAAACTCGATCCCAAAGAAATGGCGGACAGCAAAGGTCATTGCCATCCCAAAACCTGGCAAAGACCACAAACTACCAGCAAGCTACCGCCCAATCTCCCTACTCAGCGTTCCTTACAAAATCATGGAGCGCCTAATACTGCAACGCATTTCCCCAGAAATAGAGGATATTCTAAGTGTGGATCAAGCAGGTTTCTGCAAGGACCGCAGTACAGGAGAACAAGTACTGGCCCTAACCACCTTCATCGAAAATGGCTTCGAGAGCAGACTGAAGACAGGGGCTGTGTTTCTCGATCTTACAGCCGCCTATGATACGGTCTGGCACAAAGGCCTCCTCCTGAAACTTATAAAGGCGATCCCTGCTTGGGCAACAGCAATTATAAAAACCCTGCTGATCAACCGAAGGTTCAGAGTCCACCTCAGTCAGAACACAAGTGCATGGAGAATGCAGAAAAACGGACTCCCACAAGGCTCAGTTCTAGCTCCAACTCTGTTCAACCTCTACATAAACGACCTGCCTACTACAAAATCTCGCAAATTCATCTATGCAAACGACATCTGTTTGGCATTCCAAGCACCAGACTTTGAACCACTGGAACAGGTGCTCACGGAAGATCTTGCCAAACTGGACCAGTTCTGCAAAATCTGGCGCCTAAAACCAAGCCCAGCAAAAACCGTCTCCAGTGTATTCCATCTCTACAATGCAAAAGCTGCCAGAGAACTAAACATCCACCTGAGCGGACTCAAGCTTAAGCATGCCCCAAATCCAACTTATCTTGGAGTGACCCTTGATAGGACCTTATCCTTCAAGGAACATCTAAAGGGGACGGCTGCTAAGGTGAAGGTACGAAACAACCTGCTCTGCAAGCTCGCTGGTGCAAAATGGGGGGCGGCAGTCTCCACCCTGCGCACCTCAGCACTGGCCCTTTCATACTCTGTAGCAGAATATTGTGCCCCTGTCTGGTCCAGGTCATCTTACACACACCATGTAGACACCCAGCTCAACACAACCATGAGAACTTTAACTGGAACAATCCGCTCAACACCACTCCCCTGGCTCTCTGTACTGTCAAACATAGCCCCTCCACACATCCGGCGAGCAGCATTAACTCAAAGGATGCTCCAAAAAGTTAAAGACTCTCCTCACTTACCAATCCATGCAGATATCTACACTCCACCCACTGCCCGACTTTCATCCAGACGGCCGATTTGGAAAAACCCTCCCCCAGCTGACTTTACCATCCAGACAGCTTGGCAAGAGGAATGGGAGACCAAGGAGGTCCCAAACAAACAGCTGGTGATAAACCCCAACCAACAGGTCCCGGGCACCAACCTCCCAAGGAGACAGTGGTCTACACTCAATCTCTTCAGGACTGGACATGGCCCCTGCTTGGCCAGCCTTCACAGATGGGGCAGTAGCCCTAGCCCACTGTGCACATGTGGAGAGGAGCAAACAATGGAACACATCATAGAGGCTTGCCCGCTCCAAAGACTGGAAGGAGGATTACACACCCTCCATACAGCAAACCAGGAGGCAACTGCTTGGCTTAAGGACTTTGCATTCGCTAAATAAATAAATAAATAAACTGTCCAACAGCCACACCAGTCAGTAAAGGTTATTTTCTATTGTAAACATTCAACTGAGCAGAGGAGGAAATGTACATTAATCACTGTGAATTTTTTTTAATCCAGCAAACGTCTGTGTGATCCGTGACGACTACATCTGACGTGGAGCTGAGAGCTGCAGAGACCAGAGGACCAGTCTGGGTGTGTTCAGCAGAGACCAGGGAACCAGTCTGGTGTGAATGGTGTCCACATCCACTGGTTCTGAGATTGAAGCACCTTCTCCTTTCTTCTTTAAGACCTACATTGATGTTTTACATGTTTACAATTTAAATCCATATAAAAGTCTAATTTAACTTGAATCTTTTTTAAATAACCAGTCATTCACATGTTTCCACAACTGTGAGCTGCACCTAATTTCATCCATTGTTTATGCAATTTATGACATGACATAATCTGGTATTTCCAAAAATCGTTTTTTTTTTTATTATTAAATAAAAGGTTTATCTCAGGTACTTTATCTGTAATCACTTACTTATAATCATTAATATTCACTGCAGGTTTGGGTAGAATCCAAGTTATATTTGTTCAGAACAGTCAGACAGTGGCAGTGATGCATAAACATGGTGCCAGAAAAGGTTCTTGTACTTGTAGATACTTTGACAAAACAGTACTTAGATGAGTAACTTTATTACAGGATACTTTCTACTCAAGTACATGTGAGGATAAAAGTACTTTTACTCAAGTACCTTTGATCACAGTCACTAAATTTTAATTTCACTGATTTGAAAACTGATTAGAAATGTGCCTGTTTAAAATGACTGATTAGTCTCACTAGAAATTACTGCATCTTTGGTCATTTTAGTAAATTTATAATCTTATTTAGCTGAGATGGGTGTTGATATTATTGTTCTTCTATTCCAGCTACAAAGAATAAGTTATTTAAACAAGCTAGATTTAAAAAGTTACAAATTTATGTGAAAAGTTTGTATGTAAAATGTTACAAATTCATCCATCCATCCATCTTCTTTCGCTTAATCCTTTTCGGGTCACGGGGGGGGCTGGAGCCTATCCCAGCATCTTTAGGCGAGAGGCAGGGTACACCCTGGACAGATCGCCAGTCCATCGCAGGGCCAACACAGAGAGACAGACAACCATTCACTCTCACAGTCATACCTAAGGACAATTTAGAATCCCCAGTTTGATGCCAATTAACCTAACTTGCATGTTTTTGGCATGTGGGAGGAAACCGGAGAAATCCCGGAGTAAACCCACGCAGACACGGGGAGAACATGCAAACTCCACACAGATCACTGTTGGTTGGGGGCTGGGATCGAACCCAGGATCCCCCGGCCAAGGGTGAGTTGCTGTGCTGCCGCAGTGCGAACCACTCCACCACCGCGCTGCCCCTGTTACAATTTCATGTTTTAAAAAATCATATAAAACAGTCACAAATTTGACAAAGTGATACATTTAAAAGAAAAATGTTTGAAATGTAGAACTGCTAATTTTTTAAGCAACAAGTCAAAAATGTATGTTACAAAAATCTAATTTATGTGGAAAAACTCAGATTTATAGGATAAAAGTTGTATATTCAAAAAAGACAAATTATATGGAAAGACTCAGAAATTTAGGAGAAAAAGTTTGCAAATTTAGAACCGTCATTACTACTCCAGTAACTTTTTTTTATTGAATACTTTCATCCTCACCTTTTCTGGCAGCAACTCTTATACTTGAACAATTCCAATAACAGTAATATTACTGGAGAACAATTTCTGGCTTCTCTACCTACCTCTGGTTTGAAACAAAGATGCAGATAGAAAATTAACAAATAAAAATAAGAAAATGCATTTTGCTGTCCTGTTAAATTTTATTATAACAATTAAAAGAGGGAGAAGAGTGCACAGTGGTGGTGATGACAGTGTGAGTCCTGATCGCTCCTGGTTGGTGTGAAACCTCCTGAACAGGATGAAGTGAAGGACCAGGGATCTTTTCTGCTGTCCTCTGGAAACAGAAATGATTTTAGGTCCCAGCATGGACTCTTTCCTGTACTGTAACTTTAACATTTAAGACACTGAATTTCACCTGTGATGGTTGGGGTCATGAACTGGTTCTCATCAGTCTGGGACAAGTGGTCCACACTGTCTTCAGTTTCCACATTATGAAGATCTTTTATCAGACACAGAGAAATAGAATATTGGCCCATAGTACACTGTGAAGTCTATTTTTCAGAGTTTATTACTTTGCATGTTAAAGTTTGTGAAGCGACTATAATAAATAAAGCTGTAGAAACAGATATAAGGTAGTCATATAAAAATGATTACTTGTATATTAAATTAGTTTTATGGAAGAAAAAATTTAAAGCTGTAACACTTGATAAGCCAGCTTTATTACCTCCGCCAAAGGGGGAGGTTATGTGATCATCGGCGTTGGTTTGTCTGTTTGTTTGTTTGTTTGTCTGTTTGTTTGTCTGTTTGTCTGTTTGTTTGTCTGTTAGCAAGATAACTCAAAAAGTTATGGACGGATTTTCATGAAATTTTCACAGATTGTCAGAAATGGGGTATCCTACAGATGATTAGATTTTGGTGGTGATCCCGATCACCGTCCACAAGAAAACCGCCATTACGCAAAATGCCATTTTCGTCAATAACTACTGAACCACTAATCCTATCATTGCCAATCCAATTGCTAGTCATATGTTTTCATGGTCAAGGAATCTGAAAACGTACACACAAACACTGTATGGCAGGAACTGTGGCCGCCATTACGGAAAATGCCATTTTCGTGAATAACTACTCAACCACTAATCCTATCATTGTCAATCCAATTGCTAGTCATATGTTTTCATGGTCAAGGAATCTGAAAACGTACACACAAATACTGTATGGCAGGAACTGTGGCCGCCATTACGGAAAATGCCATTTTCGTCAATAACTACTGAACCACTGCTTGCCATATTGTGACGTTTGCAAGGTTCACACAAAGAAAGAGGAGCAAGATGGTTGTGATGAACAGGCTTTATTTACACACCACCGACCCCCAACTCACTTCTGAGCACAGAGAGGAGGGGAGGTCATTCTCCCAGACCCCTGTTTGAATCATGGTTATGTGGCGGTTCGGTTAACCCCCACAACAGATTAAGGACACTCAGCTCTCTTCTCTTGGTTTTTCCCGCTGCACTACTGAGATGTAATGTGCCATTCATGTATCGTGATGCAATGTGCCATTCATGTATAGTGTTCATGCGTTCTGTCCTTACTGTGACCTGGAGGCTGAGATCAATATGTCTCTCAAATGCAAATGTCTTATGCCTGTTCTGTTATCTCTTTGATCATACCAACTGCTGGGGTATGCCCTTGATGTATTGTTGTAGTCGAGTATATATGCTGCAACTCTGTAACACAAACCCTGTCATTCTCTCATTCTGATTCTGCATCTGCTGCGAGACACACACACACTCATTATAACGCAGTTATAATGACACAGCAGTATAACTCAGTAATAACACATTTAATACACACACACAGTAACGTTTTCAACTGGCAAAGCATGCTGGGAAATCCCTGCCCCCCTTAAAATGGCCCCGACGTTACACTGCCCCCCCCGGACTGGTTTCTGTCCCCAGAAAATTCAAAGTCCACTTTCAGAAATCCAACGCGAGTCAGCCCGGTGCCGGGGCGGCATGCACGGGCCATCTGAGTCTCGGTCGGAGTATCTGGTTGGGGTAGGGTTCCGGTTTGGCCACCAGCGGGCGGATGGACACATCTGACAGCCTCTGTAGGACCATGCACAGTCCCTTCCCTGGCAGCGGGAGTCCCAAGCCCGCTCCGGCCGACTCCCACTGCTGCCAGGTCTCCCAGGCGGCCGCTGGCCCGCATCCATGCGTCCAGCCCTTGCCACGCCTGGAAAAATGGCCGGATCTCCGTCCTGCTCGCTCCGCTGTGTCGCTGCTGCGCCGAGGGCCTCCGTGACGTCACCGAAAGGGAAAGCATCTGCGGGTGGCAGTAGGACACGCACAGTTCCTCCTCTGGCAGTGGGAGTCCCATGACTCCCACCGCTGCCAGGACCTCCCAGGCGGCCGCTGGCCCGCGTCCAGGCGTTCAGCCCCTGCCGAGCCCGGGAAAAGACCGGATCTGTCCTGCTCGCTCCGCTGCTGCTGCGCTCCAAAGGCCTCTGTGACGTCACCGCCGGGGGAAGCATCTGCAGGAGGCGGCTTTTTCTCCGTCCATGCCACCTCGCTCTAATTTAACGTCGGCGAGGGGCCAGTTTGTCGTGCGCTGTGTGCGGGGCAGTACCATGCGATGTACCCTGGCTCTGCGCAGTGGAAGCCCCCCTTCCTCGCGTCGCCGCTGCTGTCTCCTTCGTGCACGCGCTGCTGTGATCTGCCGTAGCTCCTCCTCCCACTCGCTCTCAGCACGGTGGTTTCCTCCGATGACCAGTTGTTCAGCGCGGCAGCCAACTCGACCTGGGCCCGGTGGTCATCCAACAGGTTCTCGCCGTTGTAGCGGGGAATCTTGGCCCGCTGCTGGACGGATGGGACGGTCATCTCCCGGTCAATCGCTGCTCTTAATTGCTCTGGAATCGCCAGCCCGTCCTGCCCTGAAAAGGGTGGGAAACAGGGCTGGTTTGCTCTGCTCAGTCCCGTCGGGTCCGCTGCTCCGTCCATCGCGGCGAGCCTCTCCGGGGGTGCCGGCGTCTCAGCTCTACACTCCGTTCCCAGCCGAGCGATGAACCGCTCTGGCCGTTGGACCTCCGCCTGGATCCTCATCTTGCTCCATCCCAATTCTGACACCAGTGTGACGTTTGCAAGGTTCACACAAAGAAAGAGGAGCAAGATGGTTGTGATGAACAGGCTTTATTTACACACCACCGACCCCCAACTCACTTCTGAGCACAGAGAGGAGGGGAGGTCATTCTCCCAGACCCCTGTTTGAATCATGGTTACACACACATGATACATCTTGCCCTAATCCTGCTAAACACTGCTGGGTCATTATAACGCAGTTATAATGACACAGCAGTATAACTCAGTAACACACAGTAACGTTTTCAACTGGCAAAGCATGCTGGGAAATCCCTGCCCCCCTTAAAATGGCCCCGACGTTACACTATGTTTTCATGATCAAGGAATCTGAAGACTGTATGGGGGGAACTGCGGTGCTTGGCGGAGGTCTGCGCTCTCCGAGTGCTTTTCTAGTTGTTATTCAGTCCATACAGCCAATCATGTACAGCAGAACGAAATTGCATTTCTCCTATCTACAATGTTAATCACATACAGACATGGACAAAATTGTTGGTACCCCTCTGTTAATGAAAGAAAAACCCACAATGGTCACAGAAATAACTTGAATCTGACAAAAGTGGTTATAAATACAAATTCTATGAAAATTAACCGATGAAAATCAGACATTGCTTTTGAATTGTGGTTCAACAGAATTATTTTAAAAAACAAACTCATGAAACAGGCCTGGACAAAAATGATGGTAGCCTTAGAAAAGACTGAAAATAATGTGACCATAGGAACAAGGCTATAAGACCATCTCCAAGCAGCTTGATGTTCCTGTGACTACAGTTGCACATATTATTCAGAAATTTAAGATCCACGGGACTGTAGCCAACCTCCCTGGACGTGGCCGCAGGAGGAGACGGATAATACAAATGGTAACAAAAGAGCCCAGAACAACCTCTCAACACATTCATGGTGAACTCCAAGGTCAAGGTACATCAGTGTCAGATCGCACCATCCATCGTTGTTTGAGCCAAAGTGGACTTCATGGGAGACGACCAAGGAGGACACCACTGTTGAGAACAAATCATAAAAAGGCCAGACTGGAATTTGCCAAACTGCATGTTGACAAGCCACAAAGCTTCTTGGAGAATGTCCTATGGACAGACGAGACAAAACTGGAACTTTTTGGCAAGGCACATCAGCTCTATGTTCACAGACGCAAAAATGAAGCATACCAAGAAAAGAACACTGTCCGTACTGTGAAACATGGAGGAGGTTCTGTTATGTTCTGGGGCTGCTTTGCTGCATCTGGCACAGGGTGTCTTGAATGTGTGCAGGGTACAATAAAATCTCAAGACTATCAAGGTATTCTAGAGAGAAATGTGCTGCCCAGTGTCAGACAGCTTGGTCTCAGTCACAGGTCATGGGTCTTGCAACAGGATAATGACCCAAAACACACAGCTAAAAACACCCAAGAATGGCTAAGAGCGAAACATTGGACTATTCTAAAGTGGCCTTCTATGAGCCCTGATCTAAATCCTATTGAACATCTGTGGAAGGAGCTGACACATGCCGTCTGGAGAAGGCACCCTTCAAACCTGAGACAACTGGAGCAGTTTGCTCATGAGGAGTGGGCCAAAATACCTGCTGAGAGGTGCAAAGTCTCATTGACAGTTACAGAAATCGTTTGATTGCAGTGATT
The DNA here is from genome assembly GCA_020510985.1 of Pholidichthys leucotaenia. Taxonomy (NCBI): domain Eukaryota; kingdom Metazoa; phylum Chordata; class Actinopteri; order Cichliformes; family Pholidichthyidae; genus Pholidichthys; species Pholidichthys leucotaenia. Next base: position 265,448,577 of record CM035846.1, on the reverse strand, counting down.
GCCTCAAAAGGTTGTGCAACAAAATATTAAGTTAAGGGTACCATCATTTTTGTCCAGGCCTGTTTCATTAGTTTGTTTTTTAAAACAGTTCTGTTGAACCACAATTCAAAAGCATTGTCTGATTTTCATTGATTAATTTTCATAGAATTTTTATTTATTAACACTTTTGTCAGATTCAAGTTATTTCTGTGACCGTTGTGGGTTTTTCTTTCATTAACAGAGGGGTGCCAACAATTTTGTCCACGTCTGTATATAGAATCAGAGGGGTCACTGCCATGCAAGGCGACGTCATATTTCCCTCCTCCGTTCCATTATTGCTGCGCACCAAGCTGGACAGCAGGAAGTTCCACTTTTATATGGTCTTCAGCATGACCCAGCCGGGATTTGAACCCTGGTCTCCCGGGTGTGGGGCGGATGCTCTACCAACTAGACCACCACTCCGGTGGCCTTCCTCCAACACTTGGAGGAAAAGACAAAAACATCACTTTCTAAAGTGGGACATATTAAAATACAAAAGAGAATCAAGTACAGTTACCTTAGAATTACCCAGAATGCAAATATCAACACTAAATATCACATAAACTCAAAGAGACTCCAGCCATATTAAAACTGCTGGAAACCTGCATCATCTCAGTAATCACTGAGCCGACATGTGGACCCCAAACTAATCTGAAAAGAGAAAAAAGTAATAGAAGTGTGACTGAGGTCATCCTGCGCAGTTCGCCCTACTCGGGACACGAACCCGCGACCTCACAGTCAACTACACAGTTCGAGCATGGGAGACACAGCACGATCGCGCTGAGCTAAAGGTCCGACCGATAGCTCAGCGCTACCGATACTGTATGAGGCTTTTCGGGAGGGAGGTTTATTAACGTTCTACGCCGAACAGTACTAGTTGGCATCCGTTACACTCTCCCCCTTAAACCTCACTCCCATCCGGGTCACGGCACCATTGTGACTGAGGTCATCCTGCGCAGTTCGCCCTACTCGGGACACGAACCCGCGACCTCACAGTCAACTACACAGTTCGAGCATGGGAGACACAGCACGATCGCGCTGAGCTAAAGGTCCGACCGATAGCTCAGCGCTACCGATACTGTATGAGGCTTTTCGGGAGGGAGGTTTATTAACGTTCTACGCCGAACAGTACTAGTTGGCATCCGTTACAGAAGCATAATTTTTAAGTACACCTTACCTGTTGTAAAGTGGTGAAAACAGAGGTCACATTTTAGCACCTTGGCTCAGCCAGATTATTTAGCATCTCAGACAAGAGACAGTAGATAAACATGGGAGAACAATACGCAGGAGGTTCCTGGCGAGATAGCAGGAAGGAGTCAAGGACGTAGGGGGTTGAATGCAGTGTAATGCAAATGTCATGTTGTGTGTGGAGAAATGCCATGAGACTTAAGAGGAGAGTGCCTGCTGAAATGTCCAGTCTGTTCTTTGCTTGTGAGATGTGAGTGTGTAATAAATCGTCTGAAATGAATCTGCCTCTTCATTTACACACTCCACAACATCAACCTTTCAGGACTCCCCAGGCCTTCAGTATCCACAATGTCCTCCTTTCGTCCTCTTTGCTGGCTGATGGGAACTCTATAAATGTCTATTTCTGGCAGTCCTTCTCATCTTTCATCAGATGATGATATCTGTGTGAGTCTATGCTGCAACTTTGGGCATTTTCCCAATTTTAAAAAGAGATTTAGCAGCTAGTCTTTCACGCTTGTTTGAAAATGGCAGCATTCTGCTGCTGCTGCCATCACCACTTCCGGCTGTGACCGACAAAATAAAAGGAAAACGACACCAAACGGAATCAGATCTGTGACGTCGTTTTTGCTCAATTTCGATTTTATTTTGACAAGGCGAGAACGATATAAAGGCTATTTTTCCGTAGTTCTGTTTTCGTTTCACAAACGAAATATTAAAAGAAGGAGGAGTACAAGGATTCTGCAGCAGCAGAGCGGTCAAAACTGTTGCAGACGTAATGCTGCAGCCAATCATGGCACAGGTAAGCTGGAGTGGCTGCAGGAGATCCACCATCAGCCCAGTCACGCCAAAGTGCTCATCCAATCAGGAGGAGGGTTCTGGTCCCCGCAGAGTGGCCGTCTGTGTGAAAACACCACGCTGCGTGACCGTGGCTGTAAACACGCTGTCAGCTCCTGCAGCCCAGGCTGGCTTAGCACGTGTTCCTAATAGCTCACTGAGCAGCTGTGTGCAGCTTTCCCCTGTGTGTGTGAAGGCAGTTTTTTTTTGTTTGCATGTGTGGGACAGTGATCAGCAAAAAAAAAAAAAAGAAAAGAAAAAAAAGTGCTATTCCCTTTCTACAATTATATTGTACTGAGCAAGAATGTTTTTAACAAGTTTAAAACCCAAATCACAAATGCCCTTTCCTCTTTAAAAGGATTATTGCATCCAGGAAAGAACTGAGCCTTTGGACACTTTTGTCCTCCACTGACAAAAATGGGACTCCTTGTTTCATTGAGCAACATTTTTGCTTTAAAGTGCTGATGACACATTTTTGACTTCCTCTAATTTTTCAACACATAATTTCAATATGACGAAATAGGTTGGTCTGTGCAGTTCAAACAGGCTTGTTTTCTCACGAATATCCGACGTTTTCATGAGCGCCACGTCACCAATTACGTCAGTGGCTGGAAAACCCCGCTGCCATATAGTCACGTTGTTGGGAGAGCACAGCGCTTGGCTGCCCATTGTACACACGGGATGGAAGCGGTTGAAAACATCCACGATGGTTCCAGCACATGTAGTCTGGAATTGGTTTGTGTTGTCCAATCTTCAGACGATTATAGTTCTGAAGAATGGGATGACAATGAAGAATCTGGGGGCATCAGACCATATAGGTTTGAGCCTTGCCAAGCCGGCATTGTGCCAAGCGAGTCACACTCAGAGAGTGATGGATGGAGAGGCACACATGCCCGCCGCAGCAGCAGCGACAAGCACACGACAGGGGAACACCACTGTTATTTTTTAGTTACAGATATTGCAACAAATTATTTGTTCATAAATATAATTTAATTAAACCCAATTTTTCAATAAAATCATAGCAGTGTATTCTCTGTGGCTCAGGCATCGGGTTTATTATAGATTATATTTTGAGTTCTTGTTGTTTTTGTTTTGTACATGTGTTTTATGTGCATTTTGAGCCACTTTCAGGTGGGCACTGTCCAAGATTCGCCAGTCCCAACACACGCGCCCTCTCTCTTTGACAGTTAGCTGTTCATCGTTTGAGTGCATCATCTGCTGTGTTGTCAGCCAGTCAATGTTGCCAGCGCTATCATGACGTGTTGGCCGCTCCACACAGCCGTGGTTCTGTTGCGCCCCTTGAAGCGATGTCGGCCCTGGGGGGCAACTGTGGTTAACACATCTCCTCTCCATGTTCGCTGGGCGATGTTGGCCCCGAATGCCAACTCTGGGTGTTTCTGTTTATTTTTGTGGGTCTTCACCTTTTTGGGAACTGTTGTCATCATTCTTATGTTCAGTACACGTGCTGTGGTGAATTCTGCACGTAAATCCATTCATCATGACCCTCCGTGCACTCTTACGCAGGGCAGGGACAGGGAGGATGGAATAACGAGGATTTTTGTGCAGGGTTCACCACAGCACATTTAATACAGAAAGACAGACAAGTCCCTGAAAGGTGAAGACGTACAAAAAACACAAACACACTTACTGATGGCGTTCGGGGCAGACATTGCCCAGCGAACGAATGAGAGGAGACGTGTTTCCTCTCATTCGTTCAGACATGGCAGACAAACAGCACAGATGACAATACTATGGACCATTAGTGCATGACTGGCAAACGGCTGCGAAGTACATGCACTGCTGGTGATGGTGTGATTAGAAGCACCTGGGCGAGGACCGGGAAACATGATCAGCGGGAGTTTGAATCAGCCGATGATAATGATAGCGGGGACTTGCCCGGACCGGCCATTAATCCTTCCCTTCCTCGTGCGCTCCTCCTGCATAAAAGCACACGAGGAGACTTAATAACAGTTGGAGCTGAAGTGTGTGATGTGGTCTTTCACGGTTTGATGTTTATCTAAGCCTGCGACACAACGCGAAGGCATGGCCATAAAATTAAAACAAGAAACCAGAGAAACTGTGAGCTACAAAGCTGCTGTCATTCCAGTCAACAACACGGAAGTTGTTCTCCCGCTTACGTCATGGGGGTGCCTCCCTTAATTTGGTGGGCGGCACCACAGTCCAGTCAGCGGCTGCTGTTTTTTGATGATAACTAGTTTATGCAGGCGCGGTTGTAAATAAGATAAGATAAGATAAGATAAGATAAGATAAGCCTTTATTAGTCCCACAATGGGGAAATTCCAGGATTGCAACAGCACAGGGATAGCAACACTCAGAGCAATAATTAAGAAGATACTGTGGGTCACCCCCACAACAGACTGGGACAAGCAGAGCGCTCAGCTGGAGCAATTGGCAGAACAATGAGATGTGTGTATTGATATCAATAGGCAGCCTCCCTTTGTCTAGCTTTTTGCTGCCAGTAATCTTCCTATTGTTATGGGTGACTCTCAAATGCAAATGTCCATGCCTACTGCTGTGAATGCATTGTCTGTAGTGGGGTATTTAAACTGCATCGCTCTGTAACTCTCTCTCTCTCTCTCTGACCACTGCTTCTGACTACACGCATTGCTGTTTGCTGAGAGCTCGCTCCAGTGCGCATCTCACAGCACTGGAGAGGCTCTCGTGATGGCGGTTAATAAACACCCTTTTTAACTCTCAGTTTGCAGCTTATTATTTCATGCCGCCACAATACGAAAGATATAAATAAGAGCAGTGGATATACATACGTACACATAAATATATAAATATATATACAAAGTGCGGAGCATTGTAGCAAGATGGAATAAACAGCAGTTTATAACAGTAAATGTTATATTGATCATCGACAATGACTTTTGGGTTTACACAAGATCCTAAAAAATGTCAAAATCGTGTCATCAGCCCTTTAACACACTGCTGATAGTTTCCTTACAAAGCTGTTTGGCAAATTTTATCACTCTCGCATCCTTCCTATGCCTCACTTTAATGCAAGTCTCTGTTCCTCTCTTTCACACTGCAGAAAGAGGAGGCAGTACTGGTTTGAGCCAGTGTGATTTGTTACACAACACAGCACAACCATCATCATCATCATCATCACAGTCATACCGTATACGCAAAGACAACAGAGTCTTGACCTGTCAAAGTGGTCGTTTTTCCTAGTGCTTGTCATGCCATCTTGCACATATCATTCCCTTGAAATATAGAATTAAAGTCTGAGGCTGTTTACACTTCCCAGCACCACAGTGTGGGAGCATGCAAGCTGACTGGCATCATAAAGCTGTTTGGCTGAGGGGCTATTGTGCAGCTCCATTTATGAGACCCCATTTGACGCTTTTTCACCCCGTCTCCCTTCTTACATAACATGGATGTGTTTTTTTGTTTTTTTTTCCCACCCAGGAACCGCCACGAACCAGCCTGTACATTCTGGTGGTTGTCATAGCAACAGGGCAGCATCCCTCTCCATCCTTTGTCCAGTGTCTCCCCATCGTACAAGCTTCCCAGGCAGAAAGAGGTTTTGATTCTGCATGCAAATAGAATCCCCTCTAATTAAGCTTCAAAGCCAGGAAGTAGAAGGGATTTTACATGATGACTGAATGCTATTAGATGGCTTTCATTGATCACAACAGTGTCCACAGTACCCTGTGGTGGCATAACAACACCATCCATCTTCTCCCGCTTAATCCTTTTCGGGTCGCGGGGGGGCTGGAGTCTATCCCAGCATCTTTGGGCAAGACGCAGGGTACACCCTGGACAGATCGCCAGTCCATCGCAGGGCCAACACAGAGAGACAGACAACCATTCACTCTCACAGTCATACCTAAGGACAATTTAGAATCCCCAGTTTGGTGCCAATTAATCTAACTTGCATGTTTTGGGGATGTGGGAGGAAACCGGAGAAATCCCCGAGTAAACCCACGCAGACACGGGGAGAACATGCAAACTCCACACAGATCACTGTTGGTCGGGGGCTGGGATCGAACCCAGGATCCTCGGCCAAGGGTGAGTTGCTGTGCTGCCGCAGTGCTAACCACTCCGCCACCGCGCTGCCCGGCATAACAACACTTCAAGTGTATGCAGTTGATGCATGGATTACCAAAAACAAAACCAAGATTGTTATCTAAGCATGTATCACATACAGTTTTTCTTTTACATGTGATGCAAACTTGAAGGAATACACCATATCCTGTTCTTGACTGAGCTGTATCTTCCTCTTATTTAACACTTGAGGCCTCAAGTGTTATCATCAGCTGCACGTAAGCCTGGATGGGTGTGAAAAAGAACACGGTGTCCCTGTCGCTTTTGAATGCAAGAAGTTTTACTGGAAGTACCGCAACATAGTAAAGTGCTTATTTGAATAGTATCCAGTATCTTTCATGGGGTTCATGCACTTTTTTGTATTTGGTAAGGACCAACTTGAGGAGATAAATAGAGAATTTTAGGAATAGCTCATTTAAAAGCATTGTATAGACTTTGTTTTTACAGGTCTGATCTTTTTTCAGTTCTCCCATTTATTTATTTCTGCAGTAATTACATTTTCTCTTCATTAGTTTGAATTATTTACTTATTTTCACTTTTTTGTGCTTTTACCTCTGCTAACTGTTATGACTCTCCCCGTGCACTATTACACAGCGCACGGAGGAAAAGAGGAAGCTCACTCGCTGGAGTAAGTTGTGCGTAGTTTTAATGATAAACACAAAATAACAGTCCAAAACAACCAATGAAGAGCACTGAAAATACTGGGGAAACTACAAAGACGCTCTACAAAACTCAGGTGAGAATAATACAGCAAAAATATCCTTCAACATTAACAGGCAGCACGGAGAGGGTGAAGCAGTCATTACTCACAAGGTTGGAGCAGTCTGAGTCCGTCCGAGTATGAATCCAGGCAAACACAAATCCAAACTGAAGAAGGTGATTACGCCACGCAGAGCGATGCGGTACCAAGACACTGGCAGGGCAAAAAGTCATGCGTGATGGGGAACAAACACTGGGAGCTTAACCGCAGTGTAGGAAAATGATCCGGCAATCTCTTTCCACAGAAACCGTGCTTAAATAATACCAGTCCTAATGAGGAAAGAGATTGCCGGTGTGTGTGAAGAGAAACCCAATATTCACACACAGCTGATCACTTTGACCGAGAGGGGAAGTGTGACTGAGCTGTCAAAGGGCCGAGAGGACCCCAGGGCTCTCAAAGAGCGCCTGAAAAAAAAATAAACAGCAAAAAATAGACAAAGCGAGTAGATAGCCACCGCGCCACAGAACTAGGCCGGAATATCAAGCCCAGTTCGTGACACTAAGGAGGTAATGTGATCGGGGTAGTTTGTCTGTCTGTTTATTAGCAGGGTTACACAAAAACTACTGGATGGATTCTGATTAAGTTTTCATCAGAGGTGGCTACAAATGAACCACTACATTTTAGATTGATTCAAGAGTGCATACCTCCAGCAAGGCCTTATCTCGCAATGTTAAAGAAAGTGAATAAGTGATCCACAATCCGTATGCTAGCTCCAAAATCTAATGGATTCATCCATAGACCAAAGGCCACCTCTGGTGAAAATTTGATCAAAATCCATCCAGTACTTTTTGCATAATCCTGCTAACAGACAGAGAGACAGACCTTGGCAAGAGTTATGCACTCTCTGAATGCCCTCTAGTTACATTCGTATTATGTTTCTTTTGAATTTTACCTTGAATGTTTCCTGATTTGTTTGGCTCTCATTTAATGTAGAGAAAAGAAAATATGATTAATGCTATCATAGTTACTGTACAGGATCTGTTTTTTGGTCGCACAGAAAAACTGAATCCCAGGGGAAAATGGAACTCCAGGAAAAGCAGCAACTGTTACAGTACAATAGTTACCAGTAATATAAATAGACAAACCTGGATTTTATCTACAATACAAGCCAGCATTGATATGGATATGTATTAATTACATAGCATATTATGTGCTAAGAATATTTCAAAATTAAATCCTTTGGCATTTTGTTTTCTCAATGAAGCTTGTTTTTGCCCTACTTGTTTTTTTAACTTTGGGTTCTGTACATTCTTGAAACTCTATCATAAATTCTGTGAAGTGTAAGTATTGCACAAACACAAAGCATGGAAAGGTGGGGAGATTTCACATCCCGCCCCCCCCCCAAAAAAAAGACAGACCAAAACAAAGTACATGCACTGGCTGCAATCCAACTGAAACAGGACCTAACCTGCCTAGAAATTTTATGATTGGTTTACTTGTTCCCAGCAAAGCCAATCAGCGCTCTGACCCACACAGTGTTGTGAGGGCAGCCAGGATGTAGGTGAAAGGTCTCCAAGCAAACGCTGCAGCCCTTCCCCCAAGAAAAGACAGGACAGCATGTATATGTTTTTGTCCTGTAAAATGAAGGTATTGCTTCCTGTGAAGTGCACTTGGTGTGTCCTGTTCTGATGGTATCAAAGCAGGAAGGTTTTTGCTCTGAGTTTGCAACTTTAATGTACGGAGTTTCAGCTCTTTCCAAAACGCTTCCAGGACTTAGTTCCAGCTAAACTCATCCCCTGAAGCCTTTATGGTTTGAATCAGCTGATAAACTGAACAGAGTAGGGAACTCCCGATCCAATCTCACACATTGGATTGGGGTGTAATCAAATCTTTTATGACATGATTGGGGTCACTGGGTTCACTTCTGTTCAGATCGCTGCTGTTCTCCATCAGCCATGGATATTTCACATCAGCTTCGTCAGCTGTAGAGTTGTGACAGGAAGGGTGGTGCTAACGTGTTTGCCACGTGGAATACTCTTAAGAGTTGAGGTGTCAAGAAAATACATGGCAGTCATTCTCTGAACAACTTTAATGCACTTAATAGTGTGCAATATGCAAGAATGTGTTGTAGGAAAACGTAAACATCGGATTGTGACTCGGGATCTGCTAAACCGCAATCTGAAATGACTCAGAAGAGACAAAAAATCTTGGATCAGAACACCCCTAGTATTGAACCCACTTTTTTCAGTTTTCAACAGATTCCCCTCAAATCTCACCAATCTCTGAACTGAACAGTTGGAAGTTTTTTTGTTTTTTTTTTTTGGGGGGGGTGCCTTTAATAACATGATTCAGACAAAGTATGTCAGTTCCTCAGCCACAATAACACTGTGGTCCTACGCAGCTGTTTATGACACAGCATGTCTGGGAACATTGGCTTTAGGCGGTTGCAGCCAAGGAACCTAATACCTGCCTCATGAGTACACAAGTTTCCAGTTACCGTGTCCTAAAACCAGTCAGAACAAAACTACAGCTGAGCTCCTCCCAAGGTAGCAGTCAGACTGAAGCATCAGAGCATTTGCCAACAAGGAAACACATTCGGAGAGCCTTAAATTGCCCCTCATGTATACTGTATGTTTACAGCTTAGTAACGCTGAACACCAAACTATAGTGTTAAAAGTCACTGAAAAAGAATAAGGATTTACAAGAAGTAAGTTCAGTGCCATGTTTTTTTAATTAACCTAGCCTTATTTTATGCAAGAAATGGAGAACAACTTTTATAGCTGTACATTAACTCTAAGAATAAAGTTAGATTTTTCCCATAGAATTTGTAAGCATTTTTTGTAGTGGAAATATTATCTGAGGAGCATTGGATAATTATGTTTGATTGAGGTTAGGCTGCTTAAAAGGAAACGCGAAAGTTTCAGAAGCTGTGACTAACCCATGGGACAGCTAGTCTTGGCCCTCATGACTAAAGCCCTAAAACATTGGCTATTCCAACTTTATTGTAGCTAATCAAACTTCAGACTCCTAGTTTAGCAGTTACTTCACTTCCGCATAATTACAAGAACTGTACAAAGTAAGCATTTCAGCTTAAAGGTAATGGCAATTCCATTTATGTCGTAGTTTGGAAAGACATCACATCCCCACAGAGTTCATTTCAGAACAAAAGTCGAGAACCCTGACACTCATTGTTAGCAGTACCTGGTAATTTGCATATAAACACACCTTAGCGACGTGTTTAGATGTAAAAATTGGAAGGTACTATGTGCACAGCTCACGAAAATTCCAAGCAAACTTGGATGAGGGCCAGACTAGCCATTTCCCCCGTTTCCAGTTGTTGTGCCAAGCAAACTATGCCAGTAGTTGAGCCTGTCATGAAGACCAGTTGCAGGAAATAAGCACTCCCCCCCCCCCCCCATGTCTTTACACCTTTGAAGTGAAGAGTCTTACAGCCATGTTGTGATAAAAATAAAAGTTTTAAATGTCTCAATAAAAAACACCAGGTTCAGTAAACATAATGTTTTACCAAATCAGGTGCATTACAATATTGCAGTTAACAAAAGGATAAAACTCCTTGAGGAAATCTACAAATGGCATTATGGACAGATCCACCACAGTTGAACAACTTACGTCTGGGTACAGACATCTACAAAATGTACCATACAAGTTGACTCAGTGTGTCAAAATCTGAAGACAAACGTTGCCATTTAAAAAATAGACACTTCAATGAAATGAGAAAATTAGTAACATTTAAGACTGGAGAGTTGAAAGGCAGATCAATATATTTTAACGTTACACAAACTAGTCAAATTTATTAAATCACACCTGCTGTCCAGTCTTAGCAGCACTACTCTGCAGTGTCCATGTGCTTTAGTTTTTTTTAGTCACCGAGGGAAGAGGGAATGATATGACATGGGTTATAAAACAGTGTTATAAAAACAATCCCTTCAACAGATGAGGGGAAAGACATACCCTGTCATTACCAGCTCATGACTACCAAGAATATAACACCTCGTCATGATTTCAGTTGACCAGTCAACTTGAAGCCATTAAAAATGTAGGTTAAAACCATCTCAGTGGGAGAGAAATAAAATACAGTACTAGATTAAAGGAGGGCAGTGGGAGTCAGTCCTTGAGTTGTGGATTTAGTAATCCACGGGTTCGTCTCCTTCCTCACTCAGCAGACAGGTGCGGACCAGGGCCTCGGTCACACCATACGGGTCGCAATTGGCCGATGGGCGGCGGTCTTCAAAGTAGCCTTTCTTCTCCTGGCCAACATTGCGAGGGATGCGAATGCTGGCACCGCGGTTGGCCACGCCTGCAGAGAATTCGTTTATGTTTGATGTTTCGTGGCGGCCAGTGAGACGGCGGGCATTGTCAAGCCCACCCTTGGGGTCGTAGGCACGAATGTGATAGCGGTGCCTTTTAGCAAGTTTCTCAATGGAGTCTTCAATAGCTCTGAAATCAGAAACGATCAGAGTCAGATGATAAATGTAACAACAATAGACTAAGCAAACAATAAAAGAAAATATGCATTGAGAATGCCCCACTCACTTTAATCCTCCATCTTCTCGCATTTCTTTTGTGCTGAAATTCGTATGGCAGCCAGCACCATTCCAGTTACCAGGGATCGGCTTGGGGTCAAATGAGGCTACAACGCCAAAATCTTCACAAACGCGGTGCAGGATGAAGCGTGCGATCCACAAATGGTCACCCATGTTGATTCCTTCACAAGGTCCAATCTGAAACTCCCACTAAACACACAAAGGCAGCTCATGAATACAAATGAGACTTAAAAGTTTTTTTTTTTTTAAAAAGTGTTTAAAATGCAGATGCATGTTTCATCATTACCTGAGCAGGCATCACTTCTGCATTCGTGCCACAGATCTGGACACCAGCATACAGACAGGCTCTATAATGGGCCTCAACTATGTCTCTGCCATAGGCTTTGTCCGCACCCACGCCACAGTAATAGGGACCTGGAAATATGCAAAGTGTTAAACCAAGCAGGTAATGATCCACAAGTCTGGACAGGAGGTGCACTTGTGTGAAATGAAAACAACTGCTAACCTTGTGGTCCAGGGAATCCATTAGATGGCCAGCCAAATGGATGTCCATCTGTGCCAAGGATGGTATACTCCTGCTCCATGCCAAACCAAGGATGCTGGTCAGCGACCATGTCCATCATCTTCTTACATGTGATCCGAAGGTTGGATTCTGCAAAGAGGCACTTTCACTTTAGTGGACTGAAACCATCACAATCATACCCAGTTAAACAGAGCATCATAAGTTACTTTATTAAAAAAATATGCAGCAATAAAATAACTGGGTAAGACCCACTCTACATGCTTCACCATAGGATTCAAACTAAGCTTTAGGGTGTGGCCACACATGTGACCTACTTTGTGACTTATTTAAGGCCTCACATTTGAGATAAGAACAAAAAAAGAATTTCCTTGGAGATAACAGGAAGCTGGAAGGTGTTATCTTTGGTATGCAGGGCCTGAGACTGTGGGGGTGATATTAAGAGATTATAGAGGAGATGCATTGTTACTGGTGATTATAATGCAATGTGACTTGTGATGCAAAGTGACGTGATTATAATGCGATGTGACTTCTGATGCAAATTGACTTGTGAGCTGTGAGAGTCCCGGGTATTTAAGGGACGAGAGCTTCCTGTGATTTTCTCTTTCTTCGTTGAGATGATGGTGAATGTGAATAAAGCTGCTTTGAGAGAGATCAGTCTCATCCTTTCCACATTCCCACAAGGGGAGCTTTTTTATCCATCATTTCCAAATGTACAAGCCTCAACTTTTAAATAAGTTTCCATTACGACTGAGTGCATGCAAATGAGTGGCATGGTGTTTGAGTCTATGTGACATCACCTGTGCAACATTTCTACCATGAGCATCGACACATGATTAACTTTATCCATTTGAACAGCTTACCCATCACCAACAGGGGGTGGGCCATTAGAGCTTCTTAAAGTTTTTGGCAAGTCTAGAGCCAAATTCATTCAACATGATCTTTAAATTAATGCCCCACGCACCCCTTTCCCTTTGACTAATAATCTATGTACAACGTGAAGTAGTTTATTATCATATATGCATATTTTACCTTTCAGTGTTTTACACTCCCATAAAAAACTACATTGAATTATTTGTTATATTACAATAAATATATTATAAATATATTATAAATTTGTTATATTACAATAAATATATTCCACCTAGCTGCAATGCTCCGTACTGTGGGTGTTTATATATTTACATATTTATTCCATCTAGCTACAATGCTCTGCACTGTGTGTTCATATATTCATATATTTATTCCATCCAGCTACAATGCTCTGCACTGTGTGTCTCTGTGTGTGTGTGTGTGTGTATATATATTTTATAGTAATATGTACATATGTATATTAGCTGCTCTTGCTTGCTTGTTTTTTTTCTTGCCTTCTGATTGTTGCTCTGAGTGTTGCTATCCCTGTGCTGTTGCAATCCTGGAATTTCCCTGTTGTGGGACTAATAAAGGCTTATCTTATCTTATCTTAAAATAGCTCCTCCTAACAATTTTTACGGAGGCTTTGACTTACCTGCAGGTTTGCGGTTGTACTTTAGGACTTCACAGAGGACCAGCTTGTTGGGGTCTTGGCGGAATGGATCTCGGAACATGGCTGCAGGGACCAGATACATGTCGCTGTTGGAGCCCTCTGCCTGATAGGTGCTGGAGCCATCAAAGTTCCATTCTGGGAGATCTAAAAGAGGAGGAGGAGGAGGCGTAGATAGCTATTACTCTGAATCACATTAAAGATGTCTACTTCGACGAGATCCACAAGACTATCTATACCTTCAATGCTTTTGGGCTCACAATCCAGGGTCCTGGTTTTGCATCGAAGTGCCTCTCCGGTTCCGTCTATCCAAATGTACATGGCCTGGACTTTATCCCCCTGGGGGAGATCCATGTACTGCTGCTTGATAGCTTTACTTAAACTGGCGCTGGCGGACACTGCCATCTTTATCTGCTACTATAACACACCTGAGGATGAGGACGAAAAAAGAGAGAAGAGATCAAGGCGCAGCTCTGGATCGCATGTTGGTAACCAGTTTTTTTTTGGGGGGGGGGGGCGCAAAAACGCACAACTGCATCGACACAAAAACAAGCTCCATTGTTTATTTTACTTCCAGAATAGGGGGAAGGGGTGGAAAAAAAACGCTTTGAGGATGTAAAAGAAGGTACATGTCTAGCAATTTCTCTCTTTCTGCTGCCTTTTTTTGGGGGGGGGGGACGGAGGGTAATATTCCACCGTCTGTGCTACATTTAACAAAGGGCGGCTGGCATAAAACAAGAAAACAAACGCAAACAGGTCGACTGCGTCTCTGCTGTGTTGTGGCCGTGGTTGCTATAGTAGTAGCTGAGTGAGGCAACATTACATCATTTGCTTCCGCCTTGGAAAACATCGCCTATTACCTGCAAACTAATTTAAACATTAAGAAAAAGAATTACAGCCACAAAACCAATCAAAATTTAACTTAGAAAGTCTCCAACAAAGGATGAGCCCCCTCCCCCCCCCCCCACACACACACATTCCCTGAAGTTAAACAGAGAACCAAAGCGAAGAGGAAAAAGGAAAGATAATTACCTGGAGAAACAAGAAAATTGAAATAAAAACTAAAGGACGGGCAGGTCCAAAGTCTCGCTCTGTGCTGGCTCGATAGTGTCTCTCTCATTCTCCGATACCCACACTCTCCGAATCCGGGCTCATTTATACGATCAGGAACCGTGCGCTGACTGGCTGGTGGGCGGCGGCGCTTTCGCGCTGCGCGGCCCTCATTGGTCGGGCTGCAATGAGACGAAAGGCTGATGAGTCGCGTGTGCCCGTGCGCGCCTCCCGGTCTTCACCCTATCCAGGCTCCGATGGAGGGGAAACGGACAAAGGAGGAACCTCACATTGTGAGTGCGCGGGGTAAGAGTGTTGGAAATGTACCCGAATCTGTACGGGACAAAATGTACAGAACTAACGAGCAGCAGCTTCCCGAACCAGCACGCCACCATGTGGAGTGGATCACAACCACATGGATCTGGTTGGAATGGGAGTTATGTAAAACGACTTTTCGATAAGTCTGCATTATTATCTTTATTACACAAGTCAGGAATGCATAATAAATGACGCAGAAACATTTTATGTGGTTGGCAAGATTTCCTTTCCCTGAGTTTGCAGAAGCTGTTCCTCTTTCCCTCATACATTCTCTGGCCTTCATTAAAACAACAAAAATTGCAAATAAATAATCACATCCAGTATGAGTAAAAGTTGCCAATTTGTAATATTAAATTTGCTAATTTGGGAGTCATTTTTTTTCTCCTCCTTTCACCCAGAGCAAGCTGGAGCAAAGGACTGGTTTGACCCTTAATTGTCTTTCCTTAATTGTTAATTTTAATTCTCGGACTTCTTCCATTAGCCCTAATATTTTAGCCTGCTGACTAGCCACTTTGGTCAGTTCTTCTGACAAGAAGTTCAGAGATTTTTTGATCTCTTCCATTTCCTCCTTCTTTGGTGGCATTTTTACTGACCTGTGGATAATAAAACAATCTCTGCTGGTGTCGCCGGTATCCGATCCGACCGACCTCGAATCCAGCTGGGCCTCAGCTAGCCCCCTCCGCTGCTAGTCCTGCTGCTTACCGCCGCCGCAACCGAGCTCCTGTCCAGCCAGGGTACCGGCAGCTCCTCCACCGAGTCCAGCCGCCCACCGCCGCTGTAGCCGAGCTCCGATCCTGCTCCTGTCCAGCTGGGGTCCCGGTAGCTCCTCCGCCAAGCCCCGCTGCTGCAACTCTACTCCGACTCCGACTCTTATCCGGCTGGGGCCCCGGTGGTCCTCCACTGGTCCCCGTCTCCCACCACCGCTGCACTTGAACTCCGATCCGGCTCCCGTCCAACTGCTGCCTCAGCTAGTTCCTCCGGCGAGCCCCAATCACCGGGGACAGAGTCGCTTCTCCGTGTTGGTGTTAGGTGCTATGACTAGCTATCAACTGTCCTGATAGCCCTGGGTGTTGGTGTACATTTGTTTCTGCAAATGTGTTTGTGTGAAAAAAGATTTTTCACAATGAAGCTCATGTCTCGAATTAAGAGTTGCAAATTTACAGTCTAAAAGTAAAGTACTAAATTTATCAGAAGTCACAAATTTCCCAAATTTACAAGAATTAAGTTTCTAGCTTCCAAGAAAAAAAAAAAATCCGATAAATAATGAGCAGATATAAGTGAAAGTCACAAAATAACCCACATTTACCAGAAAGTCATAATGTTATGAGAATTTTCCAAATTAATAAGAAAGATGCTGCTTTTTTAAGAGGAAAAAGCTTTTCCCACAGCATTGTGTTGTGAAGGGATTTATACAATATGCAGCGTGATGATTCAGCTGGCTGGTGATGTCATCACGCCGACATATATGGGCAAGTCCGCCATTACAGGGCTCTCTTGCCCAGGCGACTCAGTACAATGCAGTGTATGTAATGAAGTGTACATAGTTCTGCAACAAAGCCAGTTCCAGTGCAGCATCCTCATCCATCTCTTTACTGCCAGGTTTGTGTACATAACATTTGGTGACGGAGGATTAACTATGAAGGCATGCGTTTTAACGCATGCTACCACAGTTTTTCCAAGGATAGCAAAAGGTGAGTTGCATCATTCTGTCTGTAAGTTGAGTTTTAATTACTAATATTTGTGAATTAGTTTTGAATTCCCGTTCAGTTGACTCTTACGTCATCATATTTCATGTGTTTCAGTTTCTGTTGACAGTGTTGTCATTTTTTCTGCTGCTGTCAGAATGGCCTGTATAGTGTGAAAAACTTCAATGATGATTGGTCATTGATGATCTAGCTACATGTTTGGATAAGCAAACAAGTACCAGTGGCAGTGTGTTAGAGTTGGTATGCAAAGTACAACTACATGAATACAGAATATTAATATCTATTTTTATAGTACACATACATATATATATATATATGGTTAGGAGATGTTTTCATGATTTGTCACAAGGTCTTGCCTTACCTGTTACCAGTATAGTGTTTTAAAAATTAGTAATTGATGAAAATTATCAAATATTATTATATTATAATTATATCAGAATGTCTCGTATACATATTTAGTGTACACAATGTGTGTAGACCTTGTGACTGTAGCTATACTTTATATATAATGTATACACTATTTGGATTGACATTTTTCAGTTCGACTTTTTATGTTACTACACCTGTGGATGCATGTTGGGTTGACTAAAATATATATTATTATACTTGTCAAATTGATATTGTCAGTAGAAATCATAACAATTTCACTGTGTTAATGACGAACTGAAGTATTTTTAATATACAATATAATTATAGGCTACTTATCCTATTATTTAATAAATGGAAAACCCACTATGAAAAAGATGCACCAATAAAGATATGTAAAATATGATGAAATGGTCTGTTTTGAGTACTTTTGACACATTCATTTGCAATGGACTGCCAGTTATCAAAACTTATCATGTTAGCTATTGCTAAAAAAACCTGAAAATAAAAAGATTAACATGATTATTTAAAATTAATATTGGTTAAAAAACAAAGTGATAGCAATACCAGTCGGCCAATTCAGGCTGAAGGTAAAAAAATAAATATTTATTTATTTATTAGGGGGGGTGCATCTTTCATGACACATGTGACATGAGCTGTCAAACAGTCAAAGTGATCTAACACTACTATTCAATGGCTATTGGCACCCAATCGTGTAATTTCAATATATATAATCTTAGTACATTTCTCTTTTATGTATTGTATTGCACCTCACAAGTTCACAATATCTACCATATATCATTAACAGGCGCTTAAAAGTCACAGAAACTGTGCTAAATTTGCAGCAAAGCCTGCAGAACATAATACAGTCATGACACTGGCTGGGGACACTGGGCGCCCAGTTACACTAAAACAAAATGGTGGCGCTAATTACAGATAATCGCGTCAGTTGGCGCTCTCTACTTCCTCTCTGGGTCAGAACTTTGACTAGTCTACTCCAAAGTCTTCATTTTGTTTTTCTGAAGCCATTCAGAGGTGGACTTGCTGGTGTGTTTTGAATCATTGCCCTGCTGCAGAACCCAAGTGTGCTTCAGTTTGAGGTCACAAACAGAACGCTGGACATTCTCCTTCAGAATTTTTTGGTAGTCAGCAGAATTCATGCTTCCATTTACCACAGCAAATCTTCCAGGTCCTGAAGCAGCAAAACAGCCCTAGACCATCACACTACCGCCACCATATTTTACTGTTGGTATGATGTTCCTTTTCTGAAATGCTGTGTTACTTTTATGCCAGATGTAATTGTCATAACTCTGGCTCTCACGAGCCAGGAAAGGAGATACGAGGGCGACCAGTGAGTTAGCGTAGTTTATTAACAAAGCACACACAACACAAAATAACGAACAGAAAAGTAAAGAGCCACGTGGGGCTAAAACACACACAGAACTAAGGGAAACATACCACCCAGGGAGAAAGGCTAGAGAGGCGGCGAGGGAAAAATACACGCCGAGTCGCAACACTTACTTTGGGTGAAGCGCCGAGATAACGGCGGACTGAAGCTAGACGTAGGAGCTAACAGTCGTGGGAACACAAGGAACGTCTTCCCATAGCGAGGTCGCAGCGACGAGTAACTCTCGGCTGCTCGCTTAAATGGGGGAGATGATTGGGAATAGGAGACAGCTGTCCCAGCGCAGCTGAACTAGACAGCTGGCAATCAGCTGGGCGCTGTCAAAGAGCGGGCCATGGAAGACCCGGCACGGACTACCCCGGAGCAGGAGCGAACTGGACAACCTGAACGCAGAGAAAAGATAGTTCAGGTCGTGACAGTACTCCTCCCCCGAGCCGCGCCTCCTGGAGCGGCCTAACCCCCCCCCCACCCCCCCCCCCCCCCGAGGGAAGACCAGGGAGGGCGGTGGGGGCCAGATCTGGGAGAAAGGGAGGGACCAGAAAAAGGAGGCAGGGAAGGAAAAAAAAAAAAAAACCTAGATACAGTATAGGGTCAGATACCATAATAATCTTAACCCCCCCCCCAAAAAAACCCATCACCCCCTCCCCTGCAGAGGCCAGACGGTCTGTGCAGGTGACCACAGGAGGTGGGGAGAAACGACAAGAACCAAAATGCAGAAACATAGCGACACAGTCATGGAAAAAGTTCACAATAACTTAGGGTGAGGACAATAAAAAAAAAAAAAAAAAAAAAAAAAAAAACTCATGTCCCGAAGGCCAAAAACTACAAAACTCTGAACATATGGTTTAAATAGACTTACACAAGTAAACCCCGACCAAAACAGAATATGCAAAGGATGCAAACCGGGCATAAGATCCAAAAATAGAGCCTGGAACTGCAAATTGGCATGAAGATAAAAATACAAAAGGAACAACTCCTCAAACACGTATTAGCACAAAAGTGTCACTAAACAGTCTGGAGGAGGAAAAAAACAAGACTACTCGGAATGAGGCCAGGCAAAGTGAAGCAAATGCTACTTAAGGAGAAATTAGAATAGGATCATACTTTCTTTGATAAAACAAAGAAAATAGTCCAAGGAAATTTTAACTGGGATAACCCCACAATAAGGACTCTAGGGCAGAGAGTTCTTTGATGTCCTGAAAAGTATTAAATTAGGGAGGACAATCAAACGCAAGGCAACAAACAGTCAGTCAATTCTTCCAGGACGTCAGCAGGTGGAGCGGGGCAGGCGATGACAGCTTGTCCGGCGGGCGGCCCGAACTCCACCAGGCCAGGAACCACAACACCAGTTCGGGTGGCCTACCCGAGTCCCAGGCTAGGAGACACAGTTTCTCCGGAGGCCGACCCAGATCACCGAACCAGCCAGATGGCTTCCCAGGCGGTCGTCCCGTGACCTCAGACCACGGAGAGCTGAGGGAGAAGTCTTGGTGCAGCTTCCTCCCTGAGGGAAAAGGCAGGAGGAAACTGACCCAGGTGAGAAAAACCCCCACAGTAGTAGGGGGAGAAGAGATGGAGGCCAGGGGCAAAGTTAGCCTGCCATCTAATGGCAACAAGGGTAGGGGGAAACTGGCCTGGGTGAGAGGAACCCCAACAGCGGCAGGAGGAGAAATGATGGAGGCAAGGGACGAAGTCAGCCTGACGTCAGGCGAACACAATCCTCCAGCTCCCACACTAACCGTTACCCGGACCGGCGCAGCACCCCCGGTGGACCCCGATCGGGCCGGCGCAGCACCCCCGGTGGATCCCAGCTGGACCGGCGAAACACTCCCGGTGGACCCCAGCTGGACCGGCGAAACACTCCCGGTGGACCCCAGCTGGACTGAGACAGCACTCCCGGTGGACCCCAGCTGGACCGGCGAAACACTCCCGGGTGCAGCATCTGAGGCGAACACCGTGCAGGGAACCGGAACCTCCGAGATGGCACCCAGAGCAGGTTCGTCTCCGGTGACCCTGGGGAGAGGCTCAGAGGGACAAAAGGAACCGGGATCAGGATCACCGGCAGCGGCAGAGCCCGGCGGAACAGGCTCGAGCGCAGCAGACGGCTGCACCCCGCCCGCCCCCCCGAGAGACAGGCAATAATGCTCCAGAATAGAGAAGAGAAAAACAAAATAGAGCACTTGCCTGATCTCGGGTTCTACCGCCATCCAGGACTTCGATGCTCCGGGCTCAGCGTGCAGGACTCCGTCCTCCGGCTCCAACTCGACTGCGAATGGCTCCGCAGCCGGCATGATGGTTTCCACAGTCAAACAACCTCCAAACGCCGAAGACCGCGTCGACAGCCCACCTGGCGTAGGGGCAGGAGATCTGGACTCTGCTGGGCCGAACCATTCCTCCGTGGAGACCCGGGGACGCTTAATCGTCGGCGCTGGCTCCAACAGGCAGTTCGACCTTCTCCTCTGCCCATAACGTGGCTGCGGGGCTGGGGCAAAACCCTCCAGGGCCGCAGGCCGCCTCCTCCTCGCGCAGCGGTGTACACCTGGCACCGGGGCACACTCAAGGGGAAGAGACACAGAGGACACAGGTTCATATTCAGTTTTTGCAGTGGGAGGAGAGAGCTCAGGGGACTGTGAACCCTGAACTCCTCCCCCAGGAATCAAACAAGGCAATTCACTCATAATGGGAGGAGAATGAAGGGACACTTGCCTGATTCCCGGAGGGCCGGTGGAACCCGCTACAAGGGACTCGAGTCTATCTTCTCCCAACCGGATAGAAGTGGGGAACCCCCCGGACAGATGAGGCGGTGCTACCCGCACCGGATCGGGACCTGGAACACCTGGAGATGAATTTGCGCTTCTCCCAGCGGCCGGAGTGAATGACGAAGAAGGGGGTGAAACAGCTGAGGAGAGCTGGGGGCCCAAAGCTGACGGGACAGCGGGGAGAGCGGGCCCAGGAGCGGGAGCAGCTGATTCACTTCTTCGGCGAGACACGGGAGCAACAGCAGGCTGGGAGGCGGAATTCGTGTGGTTTCCTGGAGCGGGATCCGGACGGGACTCTCGCTGAGATGAGTGGGGAATTTGGGAGCAACGTCTTCTGAACGTGAGATCGGGAAAACGCCGCTCCTGTGCGATGAGCGAAGCCAACAGGTCAGCGTATTCCGGATAATCGTTCAGCTCCGGGTTCTTCTCGACCAGCCTGACCGCCGCAATCACGTTCTTCATGGCTACGGGGGGAACGGCGGCGGAAGAAGTGGCTGCCACTCGATCCGCAATGCGCATCGCTGTCATTCTTATCTTCTCCGGGGGAAACCCGGTTGACGTCACTCTATCCTGGGGATCACCCCTGGGTGAGGCGAACTCCTGGACTGGACCGGCGGCAGGAGCGGGATTCCGAAGCGAGGAGCGAAGGCGTCCTGTCCTCGGCTTCCTGCCGGAGTTCTCCTCCAGCCTACGGAGCCTCTCCCAGGCCACAGAGATGTCTGCCCTCCTCGCCTTAACCTCGGGGAGAAGAAAGTAGCGAGAAAAGCAGTTAAGCATACCCTCGGCGAGCTCCAGGCGCCAGCATATCTCGCTGGGGGCATCGTAGAGGTCCGTGGTGAACAACGTTCCGTCCACAAGGTCCAGAGTCTCCGAGAGATCGTGGCCTGGGTGCCGCATGAGTCTCTTGGAGGGAGACATGATACTGGCTCGCCCGTACCCAGAGGAAGAGAAAAAAAGGCGTCGAGTCCTTACAGCCAACTCACTGTCGCGGCCGTCTCACTATGGCTGCGACCTACTGTCATAACTCTGGCTCTCACGAGCCAGGAAAGGAGATACGAGGGCGACCAGTGAGTTAGCGTAGTTTATTAACAAAGCACACACAACACAAAATAACGAACAGAAAAGTAAAGAGCCACGTGGGGCTAAAACACACACAGAACTAAGGGAAACATACCACCCAGGGAGAAAGGCTAGAGAGGCGGCGAGGGAAAAATACACGCCGAGTCGCAACACTTACTTTGGGTGAAGCGCCGAGGTAACGGCGGACTGAAGCTAGACGTAGGAGCTAACAGTCGTGGGAACACAAGGAACGTCTTCCCATAGCGAGGTCGCAGCGACGAGTAACTCTCGGCTGCTCGGTTAAATGGGGGAGATGATTGGGAATAGGAGACAGCTGTCCCAGCGCAGCTGAACTAGACAGCTGGCAATCAGCTGGGCGCTGTCAAAGAGCGGGCCATGGAAGACCCGGCACGGACTACCCCGGAGCAGGAGCGAACTGGACAACCTGAACGCAGAGAAAAGATAGTTCAGGTCGTGACAGTAATGGGGCACACACCTTCCAAAACATTCAACTTTTGTCTCATCAGTCCACAGAGTATTTTCCCAAAAGTCTTGGGGATCATCAAGATGTTTTCAGGCAAAACTGAGATGAGCCTTTATGTTCTTTTTGCTCACCAGTGGTTTTCATCTTGGAACTCTGCCATGCAGGCCATTTTTGCCCAGTCTCTTTCTTATGGTGGAGTCATGAACACTGACCTTAACTGAGGCAAGTGAGGCTTGCAGTTCTTTGGATGTTGTTGTGGGGTCTTTTGTGACCTCTTGGATGAGTCATTGCTGCACTCTTGGGGTAATTTTGGTCAGCTGGCCACTCCTGGGAAGGTTCACCACTGTTCCATGTTTTTGCCATTTGTGGATAATGGCTCTCACTGTGGTTTGTTGGAGTCCCAAAGTTTTAGAAATGGCTTTATAACATTTTTCAGACTGAGAGATCTCAATTACTTTGTTTCTCACTTGTTCCTGAATTCTTTGGATGATGTCTAGCTTTTGAGGATCTTTTGGTCTACTTTACTTTGTCAGGCAGGTCCTATTTAAGTGATTTCTTGATTGAGAACAAGTGTGGCAGTAATCAGGCCTGGGTGTGGCTGGAGCAATTGAACTCAGCTTTCCAAAGGTGTGATAAACCACAGTTAATTTATGTTTTACCAGGGGGACAATCACTTTTTCACACAGGGCTATGTAGATTTGGATTTTTTTCCCCCTTAATAATAAACACCTTCATTTAAAAACTGAATTTTGTGTTTACTTGTGTTATCTTTGTCTAATATTGAAATTTGTTTGATGATCTGAAACATTTAACTGTGACAAACATACAAAAAAATGAGAAATCAGGAAGGGGGCAAACACTTTTTCACACCACTGCATAAGGTTATGAAAATATGTAAAGTGATAAACTGTAAACACAGATGGACAGAGCTTACGTCATCTTTTCAAAGCTTTCACCCAGGGTGAAGTAACTAACAGTCCTCTAGATCAGCTCCAGCTCTCACAATACAAAACAATACATTTGTGTTGTTTTTCTCCTCTTTAGATCCTTCTTTCATCGGTCAGGAAACAGGGGATGTGGTTTAAGTAATTTTCTGCCATGCTCATGTTTAGTGATGTGGGATGATAGGAGTTGTTGTCGGCTATTCGTTTAAACAAAAACTAAATATTACTTTGTTATTATACGACAGCCAACAACTTTAATTACGTGGAAAGTTATTTTTGAAATTGACAAACATCATATATGTAACTCATGGCAAAATTTAATCGGATCAAAAGATAATTTTGCCCTTGCCATTCATTTCAATGGAGATTTTTTTTTTCGATTTAAGGTCCCATAGACAGAAGTAGACGGGGCAGGACTCAGGCTCTCTATAAAGGCAGTAGATCAGCAGCGGCCGGCCCATAGAGGGCACCAGGGTGCTACCTGACTAAAAGTTTCCTTTTTTTCCTTTCTTATTTTTTTGTTTTCGTGTTTTTTAAAGGTTTTAATTATACAATGACTGTTATTTTGAAATAATAATGCATTTGGAATTCTTTAAAATAAGCCATATAAAATAAAATATCATTTGCATTCTTGTTCAAGTTCAGACTATGAGCATGACATTCAGTGGTCATGGCTTCTCTCACTCATGGGGCAATGGCTTCATCGCTCTTGCAGTGCAGCAGCCCAGTCAATCATATAAGACAACAGGGAAACGATTGGCACTTCTCCAGTCAGTGCAATCAAATGGCGTGTTCGGGCTGTGAAAATATCGCCTGAAACAGTTACTATAGCAAACAGCTGCCATAAAGTTGAGAACGGTGAAGACAGAGGAGATACAGCAGCGGGCTAGGCTAACTTTTATAGCTTTGCTTAATGGTGCCTTTTGCTTCCCGTCTGTTGTTTAAAACAACGGTATGTGGTTTTTTGTGGACTGTAGCAGGACAGGACCTGAAGCATTTATCCTAAAGAATAAAAACATGAACTTCAAGAATAAATATGGACAACTTTGCAAAGCTAGCAATGTTAGGTGGAGTTAGCACAGCTACACAGCTTGATTACACACAGGATTGCGGTGAAAAGACACATGGGAGAAGAGCAGCAGCAGTTTTTTTTTTTTTCATATTTATGCTATTCAGTGCCACACTTTATGATAACAAGAATGAGTCACCAAGAAACCTTGAATATTAAAGTACTATCTTTATAAAGTTAAGTAGAAAACCACTGGTTTTTTTTTCTTTTAAATTTGTGATTCTTCTCATAGTTTTGCATTTTTTCCTATGGCCCATCTGTGGGTGGGAGTTCTCATAAATTTGTGACTTGTTAATCTGATGTTTTTTCTTTAAATTCCTAACTACTTTGTGATAAATTTGATTGATTGATAAATTTGTGATTTTTTTTAAAAAAGAAAGCTTCCTGTTTTACTTAAATATTTTTAGTATTTACCACAGATTTTCAACTTTTTATATGTGATTTTCAATGTTTTTTTGTGCAAGTTTACTTTCTTTGTGATGGTTTTCTCCTAAATGTCTTTAGTCAACTTTGATTTTATTGAAATAATAAATACTTAAAAATGATTAAAGATCCAGTCATTTCTGATAAGACTATTGCGGGGAAAATAAGTACTGAACACGTCAACATTTTTCTCATTAAACATATTTCTGATGGAACCATTGTGTCATGGTCTGAGCGCCATTATCGTCCACACTTGGGTCATGCAGTATTTTCCTCCCATTTGGTGTTAGTTCCTTGTGGCTCTCTGAGCTTTTATTTTGACAGCATCTCAGAGGGGCTTCTGGCTGTCAGAGCTGAGCTCCTCTGTGACTGCTGAACTGCATTGAGCCGATGACTGCCTCATCAGCTGTTTAGTCCTTAGCCCTACTTAATGGAGCAGCTTAGGTTACTCCGGGCTGCGACCTCGTCAAACATCCCCTCGTCAAACCTCCGTCTAAGATTCATATTAGATTAGATTAGATTAGATTAGCTTCAACTTTATTGTCATTACACATGTATGAATACAAGGTAACGAAACACAGTTTAGCATCCAATCAGAAGTGCAAAGGACAGCAGTGCAGTATATACGGTAATTAACAGTATGTGCAATTTAAGCAAATATATGCAAATATATGCAGCAGTGCAGAAAGTTAAGAGTACTGTTATGTGCAAATAATGTGCAATGTTAGATGTAGTTATGTAGTTATGCAAACGTTATGTGCAAATAATGTGCAATAAGTTAGATGTAGTTATGTAGTTATGCAGTTATGTACAGGTGAGGATGGTAAGAGATGATGGTAAGAGAGTCAGCGGGGAACTAAGTTCAATAACGTGACAGCTGTTGGAAAGAAACTGTTCCTAAACCTGCTGGTTCTAGTCCGAAGGCTTCTGAAACGTCTTCTGGAGGGGAGAAGCTGGAACAGTCCATGAGCAGGATGGTTGGAGTCCCTAAGAATGCTGCGTGCCCGGCGCAGACATCTTTTCCTGTAGACGTCCTCTATAACTGGAAGTGGAGTCCCTTTTACTTCCGCCCTCCTAAGAGAGCAGACGCCTTTTTCTTCTCTCCTGCTCTGACTTATCTCCTCCTTCCCTAACTAACTGGATCCCAGCTTGCTGTCGTCTGTCTGCGTGTCTTTACTGCTGATTATAGAAAGAAATTATGGAATTAATAAGCTGGGTTTTGAACGCAATTGACACCATTTTTTCAACGAGGAAAAGTGCCCCGGAGGAGGTTGTTTGCCCCGCAGGAACGGCTGCTGCGGGCTATTTATGGGAAACAAGTAATTGGAAACTCTTGTGACTGTCTGATCTTTCCATCGAAGATGTAGAAGATTTGTACGTCTTCGTAGTAATGGTGATTGGGATCATTCTGATTGGATCTGGGATTGTCCTGGTGTACCGAAAATTAATGAAGATGGACACAACCTATCAAAATGCTGGCCAGGCGAGGTTCAACCATCAAATTGATAAAATGGAGAGGACTCTGTTAGCGGCAAATGGAGAACTGTCTAGGAAAGTGGATTACATCATGATTACGCTCAGAGCCGTCCATGAAGGATTCAACGTCCAGCACTGAAGGATTAAGTACTGAATCTGTAAGAGAATATAAAGTTTTTTTCTCTCTGAGATCAGTACTATTCGACGAAATTGACTTCCCTCACACAAATCCTCCAGATGATCTGCAGCTTTTTGTTTTCAAAACATTGAGCTCACGGCCTTCGGACAGGCAGCTGCATGGCTCAAGGACTATGCCAGCAGCTAGACAAAACACCTCCTGCCAAAGAGTCCTTGTTGTTCTTAACTGATACAAACACCTACATTCAACATTACACTCATACTGATTCACAAACTGATGATAAAGATGATTCACTCACTGCTCTCTCTGTGTCCTTGTGAACTTTTTTGTCTGCTGACTGTGCATTGAGGGCTTTTTTTTTCTTGTAATCATAATATTGATCATATATGACCACTATTCTGAAAATCAATGGTTTTTTTGCTCCTTCCTATTGTATTATCCTTTCTTCCCACGCATCCTGTACCCTTCCGTTGACAGGCGCGTTCACAGATGCAGCCGTGTCACCAGAAATGCAGGTCGTTTTCTGTGTCAAGTCAAATCCCTCGTATGTTATCAGTGATCTGTTATCAGTTATCTGTTAATGTACTTGGCAATAAATCTTTTCTGAGTTCTGAGTTCTGAGTTCTGTGATGCGTTGGGCGGTTTTCACCACCCGCTGCAGCGCCTTGCGGTCAGCGACAGAGCAGCTCCCATACCAGACTGTGATACAGTTGGTCAGGGTGCTCTCTATCACGCAGCGGTAGAAGTTGCCCAGGATGTCAGTTGACAGATGGTTCTTCTTCAGTGTCCTCAAGAAGAAGAGGCGCTGATGGGCCTTCTTGATCAGGCTGGTGGTGTTAACTGACCAGGACAGGTCCTCCGAGATGTGGGTCCCCAGGAATTTGAAGCTGGGGACACGTTCAACAGCTATGCCATTGATATGGATGGGGTCATGTGTCTCTTCCCTCTCCTTCCTGTAGTCCACTATGAGCTCCTTGGTTTTGCTGGTGTTAAGGAGCAGGTTATTGTCAGCGCACCAAGTAGCCAAGTGCTTAACCTCTGCCCTGTAATCTGACTTGTCGTTGTCCCTGATGAGTCCAATCACCGTGGTGTCATCTGCGAACTTTATGATGGAATTGGATCCATACATAGGCCTGCAGTCATGGGTGTAGAGGGAGTAGAGGAATGGGCTGAGCACACAGCCCTGTGGTACACCAGTGTTGAGTGTGATGACGGAAGAACGGTTGGGGCCTGACCTAGCATGCTGGGGTCTGTTGGTCAGAAAATCCATGATCCAGTTGCAGGTGGAGGTACTGATTCCCAGGTCCCCAAGTTTAGTGAGCAACTTGGAGGGGATAACTGTGTTGAATGCTGAGCTGAAGTCAACAAACAGCATTCTTGCGTAGGTGTTCTTGTCATCCAGGTGTGAGAGTACATAGTGCAGCGCTGTAGAAACCGCATCCTCTGTAATCCTGTTGCTCCGGTAGGCGAACTGATGAGGGTCCAGTGTAGGGGGCAGGCCTTTTTGAGCTGTGCCAAGACCAGTCGCTCAAAGCACTTCATGACTATGGGCGTCAGTGCCACAGGGCGATAGTCATTTAGGCACGATGGTGTTGAATGTTTCGACACTGGTACTATTGAAGTGGTCTTGAAGCACGCTGGTACCACGGAACTGGGCCAGGGACAGATTGAAGATGTCTGTGAAGACCCCTGCCAGCTGCTCAGCGCATGCCCTCAGCACACGCCCAGGAATGCCATCAGGGCCAGCAGCCTTACGTACGTTGACATGACTCAGTGCGTTACGGACGTCGGTGTGGGTGAGTGTGAGGTGGTGGAGGTCATCAGAGGGTGGGAAATTGATGTTCTTTTCGTTGTTGTCCTTGTCAAAACGAGCATAGAAGTCATTTAGCTCATTGAGAAAGGGCACAGTCATGGCTATAGGTATGGAGTTGCTGGGCTTATAATCAGAGATAGCTTGAATGCCCTGCCACATGCGTCGGGGGTCAGAGTCCCCAAAATGTTCCTCCACCTTCAGCTTGTAGCTGTGCTTGGCCTTCTTCTTTTCTTTCAAAGGTCTTTTTATTATTATTAATTGAAGTATCAATACAATACAAAGTATTAGAAATTTTCATTTTTGTTTCAACCAAACAGTAAAAAACTAGAACTTAAAGCCAACAAATGTAAATGCTTCAAAGCACAAAAACCTTTAAATAAACAATAAAAAAAAAAAAAAAAAATACAAAGAAAAATTATGTGTGTGAAGTGGGGTTGGGGTAAAGGGGATATGAGCTACTCAGAAACTATAATCGTGGGTCTTTCAAAGAAATCAAGAAACGGGCGCCATAATTTATAGAATTTGTTTTCAGAGCCACAGACTGTATATCTGATTTTTTCTAAATCCAAACAGGACATTATATCTTTTATCCACTGTAAATGTGAAGGGGGCGAAGAGTCTTTCCACTTCAGTAATACAGCACGTCTGGCCAATAATAATGAAAATTTGAATACTTTTAATTTGGAACTTGGCAAGACAAGTTCTGGAGCCACACCAAAAATGGCGCATAATGGATCAGGTTTAATTTGATATTGCAGGACTTCAGACATAGTGATAAAAACAGAATGCCAAAAATTCATCAATGCAGGGCAGGACCAATACATGTGAAGCAAAGTGCCAGGAGCGCTACCACACTTTTCACAAGTTGGGTCTATATCCGAGTAAATACGTGCTAACTTAACCTTGGACAGGTGCATCCGGTGTACAATCTTAAATTGAATAAGAGCGTGACGAGCACACATTGATACAGTGTGAACCTGGCCAAGAATAGAGTCCCACAGTTCATCAGTAAAAGTAAAATTAAGATCTTGTTCCCAGTTCAATTTGATAGCGGCCAGAGAAGAAGATTGTAAATTTGAAATTAAATTATATAAAACTGACATTACCCCCTTAGAAGTTGGTTTAACTAATAAAAAATCATCTAGAGGATTATCAGAAGGTTTTTGAGGGAATTGTTTTGTCATGGTTTGCACATAATGTCTGACCTGGAGGAAGCGGAAAAAGTGTGTAGAAGTGATGTCGAATTTGGTGGAAAGTTGAGAAAAACTTGCAAATTGACCATCAAAATATAAATCCGCAAAAGATTTTAAACCTTTTCTGTGCCATATATGAAATGCACTATCAATAGTTGATGGGGTAAATAAATGATTTGCGGCAATTGGACTTCTAATGGAAAAAAACTGAAGACCGAAATTTTTCCTGAATTGAGACCAAATTCTAAGAGACTGACGAACTACTTTATTATTACCCAGTGTAGACAAAGCAAGGGGAAGTGGTGAACCTAAAATTGCCGGTAGGGAAGTTTGATTGTCCACATGTGACTCCATAAGGATCCAAATAGGTGATTTGGGTTCCAGATAAAAATGTTTCCAATATAACATGCACCTGATATTTGCTGCCCAGTAGTAATATTGAAAGTTAGGCAGAGCCATGCCACCTACTGATTTGGGTCTTTGAAGAAAAACTTTCCTCAATCTCGGATGTTTACCATTCCAAATAAATGAGGTAATCAGAGAGTCCAAAGACTTAAAAAAGGATTTAGGAATAAAAATGGGGAGACATTGAAACAAATATAAAAACTTTGGAAGTAACATCATTTTTACAGAATTGATTCTGCCAATTAAAGACAAGGATAATGGGGACCATTTGGAAAGTATTAACTTGCACTGGTCAAGTAAGGGGAGAAAATTATTTTTAAACAAGTAATTAAATTGTTTAGTGACACATATCCCAAGATAATTAAAATGATCAATAACAACCTTGAAAGGAAAATTTTCAAAATCCTGAACTTGAATCTTTTCATTAATCAGAAACAGTTCACTCTTATTAAGATTAATTTTATAACCAGAAAACCTACTAAAACTATCCAAAATATTAAGTATAGCGGGTAATGAAGTAAGTGGGTTGGAGAGAAATAATAAAAGATCATCAGCATAGAGTGAAACCCTATGCTCAATGCCACCCCTACGAATGCCTAGAAAGTCGCGGCTCCCACGGATTGCAATAGCTAACGGCTCAACTGCCAAGGCAAAGAGCAACGGGCTCAAAGGACAGCCTTGCCTCGTACCACGGTAAAGTCTAAAATAGTCAGAATAGCGACAATTAGTTAACACTGAAGCTAAAGGACTAGCATAGAGAAGTTTAATCCAGGAACAGAAGGAAGGACCAAAACCGAACCTCTCCAAAGTAAAAAACAAATACTCCCACTCAACCCTATCGAATGCCTTTTCAGCGTCCAAACTAATAAGACATTCAGGTATGTTGTGGTGAGGAGTATAAATAATATTAAACAACCGCCGCAAGTTAAAAAAAGAATGGCGATTTTTAATGAAACCGGTTTGGTCCTGTGAAATTATAAAAGGAAGAATCTTTTCCAACCTTGAAGCTAACAACTTTGACAAAATTTTAACATCGGTATTTAACAAGGAAATAGGCCTGTAAGAAGCACAATCAACAGGATCCTTATCCTTTTTAAGCAACACAGTGATACAGGCCTGATAGCATGAAGGAGGAAGTGTACCAGAGTCAAGCGACTCTGTAAAAACTTGACAAAGGAAAGGGGCGAGGTCATCAGAGAATTTTTTGAAAAAATCAGCGGAAAACCCATCAGGTCCTGGAGATTTTCCTGATTGCATGGATGATATTGCCAGCTGAATTTCTTCTTTTGTGATGGGAGCTTCTAAAATTTGCCGAGATTCTGAAGAAATCGAAGGAATATCAATAGAATCAAAAAAAATTTCCAAATCCTTTAAGTTTGTTGTATATTCTGAGGTATATAATTTGGAATAAAATGACCTGAAAATATCATTAATCGCTTGTTGGTCAGATGTCACCTCTCCTTTATCTGTCCTAACTCCAGTAATAATTTGCTTAGCTCTAATACCACGTAGTTGATTAGCTAGAAGTTTACTGGTTTTTTCGCCATGTTCATAAAATTCACTCTTGTTCCTTATTAAACAACCTTCAATTTGTCGAGTAGAAAGTAAATTAAATTTAGTTTGTAATGTCATACGTTCCTTGTACAGAGCGGGTGATGGAGATTGAGCATATTGTCTGTCAATGTCCAGGATTTGATCTAAAATAACCTTCTGTTCCTGTATTAAGGATCGTCTTTTAAATGCTGCCAATGAAATAAATTCCCCCCTAAGAAATGCCTTCATGGCCTCCCATATCGTTTTATTTGACATACCAGGAGTTTTATTTTCTTTCAAAAAAAAATTAATTTTAGAAGAAATATTCGCAACCAATTTTTCATCTGTAAGTAATAATGGATCCAATCTCCAATGCTTTCTCATGGAGTCACATCCATGGAGGATCATTTTAAGTACAAGAGGGGCATGATCAGAAACCGAGATGCTATCATAACTGCAAGAGCAAAGGTTATTAATTAATAAATTGTCAACAAAAAAATAATCTATTCTGGTATAAGTATGGTGTACGTGAGAGAAAAAAGAATAGTCCCTGCCGTTAGGATGTAAAAAACGCCAAGGATCTGTAAGGCTATATTCCTCAAGAAAAGACTTAACATAAGTTGCAGATTTATTAAGACTAGCAGGTTTTGAAGATGAGCGATCTAAGATCGGATCCATATACAAATTAAAGTCACCCCCAAGAATTAGAGAATGAGTATTTAAATCTAGAAGTTGCGAAAAAAGGTTGCGAAAAAAGTGCACATCATCAAAATTCGGTGCATACAGATTAGCCAAAGTGACATGTTTATCGCCAAGTTTACCTGATACTATTACAAATCGTCCATTTTTATCTGATACAACATTAGAGGGAATAAATGGGATATTTCGATCAATAAGAATAGCAGCGCCCCTGGCCTTAGCTTTAAAATTTGAATGAAAAAATTGTCCTGACCAACATTTTGACAAACGCAAGTGGTCGGAATCCTGCAAATGGGTTTCCTGCAAAAACAATACCCCAGGCTTAAATTGCTTTAGATGTGACATGACTCTCTTTCGTTTAATTGGATGGTTCAACCCCTTCACATTCCAGCTTACCAAAGTAAGATTACTATTCATTCAAAGAGTAAAATTTATATATTATGTTGTGTAGCCCAAAGAAGAATAAAGTGAGGTACGGGTAAAAAAAAAAAAAAAGGAAGGGGTAAGGGGGGTGTAAATAAAACCATAACAAAAAAAACAAAACAAAAAAAAAATAAATAAAAAAATAAAAATTAAAAAAAAATAAATAAATAAAAAAATCCAACAACCAAACCTATAACAACACTCCAGCCGGTTGCAAAAAAACAGCAACCGCTCCATCTCCAGCTCTATTTTCATCCTAACAGAATGCTCCCATACAACTGGCTTCAATCCTGCATAATATGAACGTTTTACCCTAAAAAAAAAAAAAATAAATAAGATAAAATTAAAAAAAAGAATTAAGTAAACAACAACGTATAGGGAGCCAATTTTACCTTGTTTTTAAACATCTGAAAATGCATCAATGTCCAGTCAGTGCAGCTTCAATGAAGTAACAAGCAGCCCAGCGCGGCAGCTGGTCAACCCAGAAATGTCCAGTTCAAGGCGAAAATTGCTGGTTTCTCTCCATAGTTTGCATGAAGCGGGTGGCCTCTGAGACGGACGCCAGCCACTGGTTTTTGCCGTCTGGAAGAGTTATCCGGAGCCTGGCGGGGAAAAGAAGAGAAGGACGAAAACCTCTCTTGTACAACTCGGACATAACCTCCTTATATTTGGCTCGTTGCTTCTGAACGTCGGCGTTATAATCCTCGTAGAACTGAAGTTTATGCCCACGATATTCCAAAGTCCCACGGCGTCTCCGCGCTTCTCTCATCACCAAGTCTTTGGTCCGAAACCGGTGGAAACAAATAATGACAGCGCGCGGCTTCCCATTCGGACCCGGCTTGGACATGAGGCTGCGGTGGGCTCTATCCAGCTCTGGGGGAGATGGCAAAGTTTGTGCGCCAAAGACGTCCACCAACAGCCGAGAAAAAAATTCAGATGGCCGTGGACCCACATCAAAGGACTCCGGCAGACCCACCAGACGAATATTCAGCCTCCTGCTTCTTCCCTCCAGGTCAGAAAGTTTGTTTTTCAAAAGTTTGTTCTCCTCCTGTATTGACTCGCATGTAACTTCAAGCGTCGCTAGGCGCTGGCTGACGTCCTCCGCGTTGTTTTCAAGGTCGCCAATGCGTTGCTCCTGGTTCGCCACATCTGCTTGAATTTTGTCCAGCTTACCATTAATAAGTTCAAATGAAGCTTTGAAGTCAGCAGCTATGGACATTCTGTGTTGCTCTAGCAAGGCAACAAGTGCAGGGTTAAGGCTTATATTAGCATCCTCAGCTAAGCTGGTGTTAATATTGTTCCCTGCTGCCTCCTTTTCAGTCTGCTTTCTTGTTTTGGACATATTTCAAAACAGATTCTGCATGTATTAAATGTCCAAAACATTAACAGCTTACAGCAAAATAGGGTTTAAAAAGTAAAGAAAAAAAAATATAGCAGGAGCCAGCAACGCACACACCTACTCCATTGCCAGCACACCTCGTGCTTGGCCTTCTTGATGCCCCTTTTCAGATCTGCCCTGGATAAACTGTAGGCCTGTGCATCACCAGATCTAAAGGCATTGTCACGTGCTTTTAGCAGAAGCCGCACTTCTCTGTTCATCCACGGCTTCTGATTTGGGTACGTGGTGATCTGTCTTTCCATGGTGACACTGTCAATAGTGGTGTTGATATGGTCCAGGACTGAGTGGGTGTAAGAGTTGATGTTTATGTGGGAGCCACAGGTAGCCTGAGAGGTGAACATACTTCAGTCTGTGTTCCTAAACTTCTCCTGGAGTAGAGAGTCAACCCCCTCTGGCCACACTTTGATGGTCCTCACTGATGGCTTCACCCGGTTGATGAGCGGTACATACTTGGGGGTAAGGAACAAGGATAAGTGATCAGACTGAACTAAGTGGGGGAGGGGAGTTGCTGTGTAGGCTCCCACAATATTGGTGTAAACATGGTCCAATGTTTTGTCCCCTCTTGTGTGACAGGAGACATGCTGGTAGAATTTAGGAAGCACTGTCTTGAGGTTAGAGTGGTTAAAATCACCCGCCACAATAAATGCTGCCTCTGGGTGTGCAGTTTGTTGTTTGCTAATAGCTGCATGCAGTTCTTTCATAGCAAGCTTAGCATTAGCATCCGGAGAAATGTAAGCGGCTGTTATGATGGTACAAGTGAACTCGCGTGGCAGATAGAAAGGTCTACATTTAACCATGAGAAACTCCAGGTTAGCTGAGCAGTGTCTCTCAACAGTGACAGAGTTCGTGCACCAAGCCTTGTTAATATAAATGCACACTCCCCCCCCTCTTGTCTTACCGGAGTCAACTGCTGCTCTGTCTGCCAGGAGCGTGTGTAGGCCGGCTAGCTCGATAGCATTGTCGGGTATTCCATTGTGAAGCCATGTTTCCGTAAAAATCATGATATTGCAGTTCATAAGTCTCTTATTGTTGGTGATCCGAAGCCGTAGTTCACTCATTTTGCTCGCCAGACACCGTACATTAGCAAGGAAAATACTGGGTAGCGATAGCCGGTGCGGTGTTAGCTTTAGCTTAGCTCTTAGCCCACTGCGCTTACCCCTCCTTTGTTTACGATCTTTACGCCGCCTGCGAGCACTTCCAGTCGGCTGGGGAGCCTGCCGAGCGTCGGGAGTTCTCCAGAGCTCCGGGATGAGACGTAGATTCAGACGTAGGTTGCTGATAAAAAGGTCGTTATCGTTGCTTTGTAATCCAATATTCAAAAGCTCATCTCGGGTGTAAGATGTAAAAGCAGAGCTGTTCTGAACGAACATACCCGAACTGAGCAGAAATAACACTGCTAGTCCCCAGAATCTGATAGGACGCTGAGCCTCGCGTTGTGCACGCCCCGCCATCTTGCGCCAATATCATATCTCATTCATCTCACAGTAAGTGTATTCCTTCTGAGTCTGTTTCCCTCTGTCCATAGTCTTAGTCTTAGTCACAGTCATAGTTGTGTTTTTGCCCCACGAGGCTCATTATTTTGTCATTTGTCTTTTGTTAATAAATTATGCAAACTCACCGGCGGCCTATAGTGTCTCATTTGCGGTCTGCGACGACCACACCATGACAGTAGGTTGCAGCCAGAACGAGACGCCGGTCACCGTGAGTTTTGCTGGGCTTGTTTGTTTTTCCCTGTCTTCCTCGTACCAGTGTGCTGGGAGATGGCGCCGCTCAAGGGCTATGCCATGAGCCTGGGCTACGAGCTGGTGATGGCCCTTATCGAGATCGGCGGGATCATCTCCAGCGCTTGCCATCACTCCGTCCCCAGCACCTCACGCTGGTACCTGGACCTCGCTGAGGCGACCATTAACCGCCATCCTCGCTACGCTGACCAACCTGAAATCACGGCGAGGATGGTGGACATTTCTGCGCACCGGGAGAAGCTCCGGGGGCTGGAGGGAAACTCCGGCAGGAAGCCAAAGAGGAGGCATCCTCGCTCCTCTCTTCAGGATCCCATTCCTGTCCCTCATCCAGTCCAGGAGTTCGCACCACCCAGGGGTCATCCCCAACGGAGAGAGACGTCAGTCGGGATTCCCTCAGAGGATTTACAGCGGACAGCTTTTTCCATCCGGGACCAAGTGGCTGCAGCTCGCTCCGCCTCCCATCCAACTCAGATCATGAAGCATGTGACCGCAGTGGTCAGGCTGGTGGAGAGGAATCCGAAACTTTATGATTACCCCGAATACGCTGACCTGCTCGCCTCTGTTTCTGTGCAGGAGCGGCGTTTCCCAGACCTCACCTTCGCCTCGCCCTCTGCCAGAAAACGTCGTCACAATGCCCATTGTCAGCCTCAGCGAAAACCCCGTCCAGATCCAGTTCTGGGTCGCCGAAGGAACTCTGCCTCCCAGCCAGCTGTTGCTCCTGCGTCACGACAGGAGGAGAACACAGCAGCCTTCGCCTCCAGGTCATCTGTCCCTGCTGTTCCATCAGCTCCTCATTCCCAGATCGCCTCGGCTGTCCCCCCCTCCTCCTAGATGCCCCCCAGCTGCTGTGAGCTCCATGAGTCCGTCTCCGGCTGCCCCCGTTTCTGATCTGGTGCAAGTGGCTCCTCTTCGTCTTCCCGGGGGGTCCTCCGTCTCCTTCCAGCGGGGGAAGGGAGGAACCAAGTCCACTGTAGCAGGTTCCATCAGCCCTCAGCGGATCAGGCAAGTGTCTCTTCATTCTTTTCCTTCACTGGGTGAATTGCCTTGTTTGATCCCTGAGGGTGGAGTTCGGGGTTCACAGTCCCCCGAGCTCCCTCCACCTGCTGCAGTAATTAATTATGAACCTGTTACCTTTGTGTCTCCTTCCCCTGAGCGTTCCTCGGTGTCAGGACTACGCCATCGGACGAGGAGGGAGCCTGCGGGCCGGGAGAGCCTGGTTCCAGCCCCGCAGCCATGACACGGGCAGAGGAGGAGGGCGGACTGCAAATTGGAGCCTGTGCCAACGAGCAAGCATCCCCGGGTCTCCACGGAGGGACAGTCCGACCTGGCAGGCCACGAATCCCCTGCCACCATGCCGTGCGGGCCTTCGGCGTGGACGTCAGCGTCAGGGAATCCCCAGACTGTGGACACCATCTTGCCGGCTGCAGAGCCTGCCGCAGTTGAGTGGGAACCAGAACTGGACCTTCTGCGCACTGAACCTGGATCGATGGAGTCCTGGGCTGCGGTGGAGCCCGAGATCAGGCAGTTACTCTATTTTGTCTTTCTTTCCTCTATCCTGGAGCATTTTTGCCTGTCTCTCGGGGAGACGAGCCGGGCGCTGCTGTCTGCGGCGTCCGAGCTTGTCTCGCTGGGCTCTGCCGCTGCCGGTGATTCTGATCCTGGTTTTCTTCTCTCTTCTGAGCATTCTCCCAGGGTCACCGGTGACGAGTCCATTCTGATCATCGCCTTGGAGGTTCTGGGTTTGTGTCTGGAGGTCATCCCTGGTGCTGCGCTGGCCCAGTCGGGGCCCGTTGTGGGTATTGTTCCGGCCCAGTCTGGGTCCGTCATGGGTGCAGCACGGTCCCGCTTGGGCTCCCACAAAAGTGCAGTGCCAGTTCGTGTGGAGTTCGAAGCAGGAGCTGCAGATCCCCTGCCGATTGATGCCGGACTGGTCCCTCTTCCTTTCCCCATTTCCTTTTTCCCTCCATTGGGTGCCGCGGGGACTCTGTGTAATCACCTCGGCTCTCCCTCACTGCTCCTCACGATAGGGAGGCCGCCTCCGAGTTCTCTCTGTGGTCCTGGTGGCCTGATGACGCGGGTCGGCCGCCTGGGAAACTGTTTCGCCGGTTTGGCGTTCTGGGTCGGCCACCCGTCAAACTGAACTTTCTGTTTGGCAACCTGGTTCAGCCGCCAGAGGTACTGTTTCTCTGGGCCTGGAACTGGGGGAGACCGCCCGAACTCATCCTTTTTCCCCTGCCAGCGATGTGGATGCTGGATGCAAGTAAACCACTAGAACTAATTGTTGTCTCATTGTGCTCTGCCTGCCGTCATCCCTGTTTTTTTTCCCCTCTCCTCTGAAGTATTAGGGTCGCTCTGGTGTTTTGTTATTTGTACTATATTGTACTGTATGTATTCACCGCTATTTATTGTGTTTTTGTTTTTTTTCCTCCCTTCCTCTGTTGAGGGATGATATGTGGTTGCCATTTTATTTCTTCTGGGCCTGTGTATCTGGGTCTATACATCAGACTTGGTATTTCTGTTTGTGGCCTGTAGGCTTAGTATTCCTGTTATTTGCATTTATTGTTCTGTCTGTTTTTCCACCTGTGCATTATAAAACATTTTTTTTTCCCCATGCTCTGTAGTTGCTCCATGTTATATTTTCTGTATTTGCCCT
Organism: Pholidichthys leucotaenia; assembly: GCA_020510985.1. Taxonomy (NCBI): domain Eukaryota; kingdom Metazoa; phylum Chordata; class Actinopteri; order Cichliformes; family Pholidichthyidae; genus Pholidichthys; species Pholidichthys leucotaenia. Next base: position 265,410,101 of record CM035846.1, on the reverse strand, counting down.
TGTCACTTTTTGTTCCAGTTCCTTGTCTTGATGTTTTTTTTTTTTCCCTGGTTCTCGCCCTCCTGGCCTTTTCCCCCATCCTCCCACCCTGGGTGGGCCTTTTGAGTGGGGGGGAGGCTTGGATGTCATGCGGCGCCCAGAGTGCGCCGTTCAGGGTGGAGTACTGTCATGGTCTGAGCGCTGTTATCGTCTGCGCTCGGGTCATGCAGTATTTTCCTCCCATTTGGTGTTAGTTCCTTGTGGCTCTCTGAGCTTTTATTTTGACAGCATCTCAGAGGGGCTTCTGGCTGTCAGAGCTGAGCTCCTCTGTGACAGCTGAATTGCATTGAGCCGATGACTGCCTCATCAGCTGTTTAGTCCTTAGCCCTACTTAAGGGAGCAGCTTAGGTTACACAGGGCTGCGACCTCGTCAAACATCCCCTCATCAAACCTCCATCTACGATTCATATCTCGTTCGTCTCACAGTAAGTGTATTCCTTCTGAGTCTGTTTCCCTCTGTCCATAGTCTTAGTCTTAGTCACAGTCATAGTTGTGTTTTTGCCCCATGAGGCTCATTATTTTGTCATTTGTCTTTTGTTAATAAATTATGCAAACTCACCGGCGGCCTATAGTGTCTCATTTGCGGTCCGTGAGGACCACACCATGACACATTGACCTGAGACTTTCACTTGATATCAGTAACAACCCAAGTAATCCATACATACAAAGAAATCAAGGCAACTGTGTTCACAAAACAAGTTATATTTCATAAAGTGGAATGACACTGGGAATAAGTATTGAACACACAAAGAAAAAGAAGCACAAAAAGGCATAGAAAGCCAAGAAACCAGCTGAAATCCATTTAAATTTAGGAAGCATCCCATCCCCCATCAGTGCAAATTCATTTCGGCTGGTTAAGCCCTGACTGATAGCCTTTAAAAAGGTCTGTAAATATCTGATTGTCACATCACAAAGAACTCATGATGGACAGAAGAAACTCTCTCTCTAGACCTTCTCTAGACCTACAGCTATCTCTAGACCTTAGCAACTTTATTGTTGAAAAACATAATGATGACATTGGTTACAGGCATATTTCTAAACTGCTGAATGTTCCAGTGAACACTGTTAGAGCCATCATTCGGAAGTGAAAAGAACATCATTTTACCATAAACTGGCCACGACCAGGAGCTCCTCGCAAGATTTCTGATGGAGGAGGCAAAAGAATTATCAGAAGAGTTATCCAAGAGCCGAAGACCACTTCTGGAGAGCTCCAGCAAGACCTGGAGTTAGCAGGTATTGCTGTTTCAAAGAAAACAACAAGTAATGCACTTAACTGACTTGGGCTCTATGCCCACTCACCTTGCAAGACTCCATTGCTGAAGAAAAAGCATGTTGAAGCTCATTTAAAATTTGCTGCTCAACATTTGAGCAAGCCATTAAAATACTGGTGGAATATAGTCTGGTCAGATGAGACCAAAATTGAACTTTTTGGATGCCACAACACACAGCATGTTTGGAGGAGAAATGGCACTGCACATCAGCCCAAAAACACCATACCAATAGTGAGGTTTGGAGGTGGGAGCATCATGGTGTGGAGATGTTTTTCAGCACATGGTACAGGCAGACTTCAAAAATTGAAGGAAAGATAAATGGACAAATGTACAGAGACATCCTTGACAAGAATCTGTTGCCATCTGCCAAGATGCTGAAGATGAAACAAGGGTGGACATTTCAGCAAGACAATGATCCCAAACACAAAGCCAAGGAAAGTCTACACTCGCTCCAGAGAAGGAAAATAAAGCTGCTAGAATGGCCCAGTCAGTCACCTGATCTGAATCCAATTGAAAATCTACGGAACAAACTGAAGATCAGAGTTCATAGAAGACACCCACGGAACCTTCAAGATTTGAAGACAGTTTGTGTGGAAGAATGGGTTAAAATCAATCCTGAGCCATGCCTGCACCTAGTTTCTCCATACAGGAGGTGTCTGGAAGCTGTTATTATCAACAAAGGCTTTTCTACTAAGTATTAAATGAATTTCACCAAGCATGTTCAGTACTTATTCCCTATGTCATTCCACTTTATTAAATATAACTTGTGTTGTGAACACAGTTGCCTTGATCTCTTTGTATGAATGGATTACTTGGGTTGTTATTGATATTTGGTGGAAATCTCAGGTCAATAGCTCCATCAGAAATATGTTTAAAGAGAAAAATGTTGACGTGTTCGATACTTATTTTCCCCACTGTATAAACAAGTTTTAATCAACATGATTTATGCAGTTTTGTAATTTAACAACCACTGATTTCTCCTAGTTTTTGAAGATGATTTTAATTCTACCCAATTGCAGCTTGAGGGTTCCATAGTTGCTGGGGGGGCCTTATGCATCTGCAGAGTCTCACCTGTTGGAGGAAAAATTCACCTGTTTATTATATGTACTGACCTTTGTTTTTAAATTATGTATGTCAGATATGTGACACCATTTTGAGCCATGCCAAGGAGAGATTTTCCTTCATCAAGCACCTCATCTGTGCCACTCTGTTTCCTGACTCAGCAGTGGAAGCTGTACTGTGGATGTCTACCCTGGACAAGGCCAGACTTAAAACAGAACCATTCCTGATTCAACATCTTTCTCTCTCTCTCTCTCTCTCTCTCTCTCTCTCTCTCTCTCTCTCTCTCTCTCTCTCTCTCTCTCTCTCTCTCTCTTTCTTGTATGCATGCGTGAGCGTTTGTGGGAGCAGGTGTGTGGAGTGGTGTCGAGTGACTACTCTAAACTTTGTTTTTCCAACTTTTCTCTATCTTCTGTGTTGAGGTGTGTGTGTTTATTATATAGCGGTTTGCGTGTGTGTGTGTTGGGGTGTGAGTTTTGGTGTGAGTGTGTCGGGGAACGGTAGCGTCTGCTGCCCGTTTTTTCCCGGCTGGCATCATGCCGGTGTTTGACGGTGGTGTGGAGTTGAACGCTTGACCCGGAGGCATGGCGTGAGAATCGTCCCGACAGTTTCCTGTTCTGTGGAGGAGGCTGGCCTCGCTGTAGGACAGGTGGTTGGGCATGATAGCATAAAATCAGCATCAAGGATGAACAGCGCGATTGTCATTTTTCTGGATTCAACTGAAAAAGCTGATCAGGTGGTGGAACAAGGAGCTGTTATAAATGACACTTTTACTACTGTTTTACCGCTGGTGAACCCTTCTAGGAGGATCACCATCTCTAATGCTCCTCCTTTCATTAAAAATAATCAGCTGATAAGAGAGTCGTCCCGTTTTGGCCAAGTTGTTTCCCCCATCAGAATTGTCTCTCTGGGTAGTAAATCCCCCCTGCTAAAGCATGTTGTGTGCCACAGGAGGCAGTGTTTTATGGTGTTAAAAGACAGCTCTGCAGAACTGAGCGTGTCTTTTAACCTCAGGATTGACGGCTTTAGTTATTTAGTTTTTGCAACATCTGAAACCATGAAGTGTTTTGCGTGTGGTGCAGAAGGCCATCTTATTAGATCATGTCCTGAAAGGGTGAACACGAATAATACTGGGAGTAAGAAAGGTGACGCTGGTGTTTCTGGTGGTCCAGAGGGTAGCACTACATGTGATGCGGCGGTTGCCGTCGCGGCGTCCGCTTCTGCCTGGGTGGCAACGGCCGCGGTGAGGGAGGCCGCGGCGGGCACAGTGGTTGCTCCTCCAAACAGTGATGGTGGGGAGTTTCTGTCTGGTGGCAGCTCTGACCTTTGTAATGAGCCTGTCGCCCAGGGTAAAAAGGTGAAGGGCAAAAAGAGTGTAGTTAAAGACAAAAACGTGAATGAACAGACTTTGCAGGCGGAAGAGGAGCAGACCGGGGCTGTGACAGACACACCGAGTGAACACTGCATGACAAACGTTGCAGTTGATGAAGAAATGCAGGAATATAATTTTGTTGAGGAGGGTCCCTTCAAAGTTGCATAAAAAAGAAAAAGTGCTGAAAACTTGCAGAGCTCTGCTAAATCTAGTAGGGTGGGGGGTTGGGGTGGAAGTGCTGGATGAGAGTGCTTCTGATGACAGTGAAGCTGAGTCTGAGCTGATGCAGACGCAGGAGGAGCAAAGCTCCTACTGCTTTACCAAGATCAGGAAGTTCCTTCAAGTGACTAAGGGGAGTAGGGCTGTGAAAGTCGAAAATTACTTTCCAGATCTGGAATTATTTGTGGCGTCAGCTCGCAAGTGGTTCATTTAGCTAGTAGAGATGCTGCTTTTAAACTGACTTTCATACAGAGACTGCTGACGGGCCCCCAGGACCTGGTATGGAGGCCTTTGGCCTTGTTGGACGATGATGGGAGAACAATCTCCAAAGCAGCAGAGATCAGGAAATATGCTGCGAGTTTCTACAGTGAACTGTATAAAGCAGAGTGGAGGGAAGACACGTCACTGGGCCAGAGTTTCCTTGGTGGTCTTCCAGTGCTCTCAGAGGACCTTGATGCCGGCTTGGATGCTCCACTGTCTCTGTCTGAGCTGCATACAGCGCTAATGAGCCTCCAGAATAGAAAGTCAACAGGCATAGATGGTCTCTCTGTGGACTTTTTTTAAGGAATTCTGGCCCCTGCTTGGTCCAGACCTGCTGGAGGTTCTCCAAGATAGTTTGAAAAGGGGGACCCTACCCATGACCTGCAGGAGGGCCATCATCACGCTGTTGCCCAAAAAAGGGTACCTACAGAGCCTAAGGAACTGGAGGCCAGTCACTCTGCTCTGCACAGACTACAAAATTCTTTCAAAGGCTCTGGCCTGAAGACTGAGAAAAGTGATGCGCAAGCTCATTCATGTAGACCAGACTTACTGTGTGCCTGGCAGGCTGATTAGTGATGTCACTTTAATTCGGGATGTTTTGGAGGTCTCTGACCTGGTTGAACACCAGTATTTGTGGACAGTTTTAGCTGCTTTTGGGTTCAGCCCAGGCTTCATAGCCAGGATACCATTTGAGAAGGGACCTATCAGGAGTCACATTTCCTGGCTGTGAAACCACGTTTAGGCTGTTGGCCTATGCAGATGATGTAGTCATTCTGCTAAACAAACAGAATGACATTGACATTTTGGTTAAGAGTGTTAATCTTTTTGGCAAACTTTATTTTGCAAAAATAAACTGGGGAAAAAGCGAGGCTCTGATGGTGGGGGAAAAACTAGAAAATCAGCTTACGCTGCCTGGTGGGCTGAATTGGAAAAAAGGAGGATTCAAGTATTTTGGTGTTTTTATTGGGAATCAACAGTTTGAGCAAAAAAATTGGGATGGGGTCATAGAGAAAATCAAGGGGAGACTGAATAAGTGGAAGTGGCTAATGCCAAAAATATCTTTTAGAGGAAGAGTGCTCATTTTAAATAATCTTGTTTCCTCATCCCTGTAGCACCGCCTCATGTGCATCCCCCCCCACCCGTTGGTTTGCTGACCAAAATTCAGTCTGTTATGGTGGACTTTTTTGGGGGGGAGGTGGACTCCACTGGGTCCCTCAAGCCCAGTTATTTCTTCCCAAAGAGGAAGGGGGGCAAGGAGTGGTTCATTTAGCTAGTAGAGGTGCTGCTTTTAGACTGACTTTCATACAGAGACTGCTGACGGGCCCCCAGGACCTGGTGTGGAGACCTTTGGCCTGTGTTATTTTACAGAGAGTCCTTGGGCTTGGGCTAGACCTCCCTGTGTTTTTAATGGATTTTAAGAACTCTAGTGCACTGTCTTTACCCAGTTTTTACTGCAGTCTGTTTTCAGTGTGGACTCTTTTTAAAAAAAAAAGAGGGCCATGCGATTCCCTCCACTGGTTGTTGAGGGAGCCGCTGGTTTTTGGTGGTCGTCTTGGTGTCCTGCCGGGAGTTGGAAGGACCTTCTTTGATAGGCTGTGTTCCAGGAGCGTTCTCACTCTGAAGCAAGTGGTGGAACCGGCTGGTCCTGGCTTCAACAACGCCTCAGCTTTAGCAGCACATCTCGGTTTTAGATCAAATCGTTTCATTGGCGGTCTTCTTGCACACTGGAAACAGGAGCTTCATGGACTTGAGTGCTTGACTTTAGTAAAGGCACGCTGCAGCCAGAAAGCACAGACCCTTTTCCCTCCCTCAAGCTTTATATGGACTTTGATGTTTCTCCTAGCTCCTTACTGGCATTCTGTGCTCCCACTGGTGTGGACTTTGGAGGAGCCAGTGGTAAGGCACTCTACAGATTGGTGGTGATGGCACTCAACAGGGACAGATTGAACACCCGTGTGGACACTCCATGGAGAGCCTACTTTAGACTGGAAAAAGGGCATCGGCCTGCCTGGAGGGCTCTTTATAAAGCCCCTCTTCCTAAGAGGCATGGAGATTTACAGTGGAGGGTCCTGCATGGCATTATAGCAGTCAATGCTTTTGTCTCTGTGATTGACAGCAGTGTCAGTGATCAGTGTGTTTTCTGTTCCTCTAGAGAGATAGTTTTTCATTGTTTTACTGAAAGTCAGCGTCTAAATGGTCTCTTTGAACTTCTCAAAGAACTTTTTCACAGCTTTAAGGAAGTTTTCTCCAAGCAGATTTTCATTTGTGGTTTTATGTACAATCATCATTTTAAACAGAAGTGTCAATTACTGAACTTTGTTTTGGGGCAGGCAAAGTTGGCTATCTATGTAAGCCAGAGGAGAAAACTTGAGAATGTTGAGAATGATGTTGATGTCAAAACTTTATTTGTGAGGCTACTTAAAGCCAGAATAAGGCTGGATTTTGAGTTTTTTTTATGGGGAATGGGGATGTGGAAGGTTTTAGGACCCTCTGATCCCTTGAGGATGTCCTTTGTCCCACTCAGTCCACTGTTGTTTACACTTCTAACACATGACTGTGTATCCAGACATGAGAGGAACGAGATTATTAAGTTTGCGGATGACACCACAGTGGTGGGACTTATTCACTGGGATGAGGAATCAATGTACAGGGAAGAAGTTAGAGACCTGGAGGGCTGGTGCAGGGAGAACAATCTGGTGCTCAACGTGGACAAAACGAAGGAGATGATTATCGACTTCCGGCGGTCACGGCCTGAACACGTCCCTCTCAGCATCAGCGGCCATTCGGTGGAGCGAGTGGAGAACATCAAGTTCCTCGGAGTGCAGATCTCGCAGGACCTGACCTGGAGCAAGAATTCCTTGGGGATCAGGCAGTGGGCCAGCAGAGACTGCACTTCTTGAGGAAACTCAAACAGGCCTCTCTCCCCATCTGTATCCTCAGGACCTTCTACAGAGGTGTGGTGGGGAGTGTTCTGACGTACTGCATTGCAACACAGTACTCCAGTTGCAGTATGTCAGACAAAAAAGCCCTGCAGAGGATAGTTAAGGGAGCTGAGAGGTTAATTGGAGTTTCCCTCCCCTCTGTTCAAGAACTTTTTCAGAGCCGTTGTAGGAGTAGGGCACTGAACATTGTCAAGGACCACTCTCACCCTCTGCATAAACACGTTGAACTGCTGCCATCAGGCAAACGATTCTGGAGCATCAGTAGAACCACCAGACTGATTAACAGCTTCCTTCCACAAGCTGTTAGGATGCTGAACAGTTGATCCGGAATCTTTCATACATACTACTGCACCTTATAGACATTATGTATGTCATATGTACTGTATATTATAGTTCTAGTTAGTTTCAAGTATTTATTTCACTCAGCCACCTGACTCACTCAGCTACTTTAATTGGTATTTTATACATAGGCATAGTTATTATCACTTTGAACTGCAACTGTAATAAGTTAATATTACTGTAATAACCAAATGTGTCTTAGGGATGTGTGAATGGCTGTGTTGGGGTGGGGGGTGAGGGTGTGTGTGAGTGTGTTTTAAATTATGTTCTTTTTACATATATGGATGCCTAGAGAAACATAATTTCATCTTGCCTGCACTACAGTTGTATGTACAGCAACATACGACTGAACATGCATTGGATCCTCTGCAGTTTGCTTATAGGCCTCACAGAGGAGTGGAGGACGCCACTGTCACTCTGTTTGACATGCTTTTTAAACATCTGGATTTTAATGGGACACACGCCAGGCTTTTATTTGTGGACTTTTCTTCTGCCTTTAATACAATCCAACCTCATATTTTAGTTGAAAGGCTCCTGCAACAATTTGATTTAAGCAATAATCTGGTGGGTTGGATTCTGGATTTCTTAACCAACAGGACGCAGAGAGTAAGGGTCAATGGTACATTGTCTGACCTAAAGTGCTCTTCTACTGGCTCTCCTCAGGGGTGTGTGTTGTCACCACTACTCTTCATCCTGTACACAAACATGTGTCGGAGCAGACATGACAACAGACACATTATAAAGTATGCTGATGACTCAGTCATTGTCAGTCTCCTCCAGGATGGTGAGAGTGGCCACGGCCCAGTAGTTGATGACTTTGTTCACTGGTGTGAGGATTCCTACCTGCAGCTGAATACAACAAAAACGAAAGATATGATTATTGACTTTAGGAGGAAAACTCCCAGGCACAAAGTCACCATACTAAAAGGCCAGACCACCGAATGTGTACAATCGTACAAATATCTTGGGACGATTATTGATAGTGGATTGAACTTTGAGGTGAACTGTGAAAGGGTGTGCAAAAAGGGTCAGCAAAATTTGTATTGTTTGAGGAAACTTGCACGCTTCCAAATTGACCGAACCATAAGAGAACCATAAGTTCTATCGGGCTTTTATTGAATCTGTTTTATCCTTTTCTTTAATGTCATGGTTTGGTCAGATAAAACTGAAACCGAGGAAATCCTTGGATCAGGTAGTCAGATGGTCCAGTCGTTTGCTTGGTGAGTCACAGCTGAGCCTGACATCCCTGTACACCAGACAAGTACAGAGGATGGCCGACTCGATTTTAAATGATGACTCCCACCCTTTGCACTGCAACTTTCAGCTTCTTCCCTCCAGACAGAGGTTTGCTGTCCCAAAAAGTAGAACCCAGCGCTACAAAAACAGCTTTGTCCCTGCTGCTGTCAAAGAGTTGAACAAGCTATAAAAATTATATTGTACATATTTTATATTTACCTATTTTGTAAGATGTGTGCCTGTGTTTGTGTCTATGTTGAATGTAATTAGTGGCTTGTAAATATGGATGTCACCAACTGCAAAACAAATCTACCTACGGGTACAAATAAAGTAACCTGAACCTGAACCTGAACCTGAACCTGAACATGACAATAAAGATTGATTTGATTTGATTTTGATTTGATTTCATTTGATTGTTTAGTCTGTGATGGGCAGCTTTTGTTTGGCCATTTTTGGGGGGAATCATTCTTTGTAATATGGTATGGTATAGTAGTTTGTACTGGATGATGGGAAAAATGTGTTTATTAAAGACCTTTTAAAAATCACAATCTCTCTCTCTCTCTCTCTCTCTCTCTCTCTATATATATATATATATATATATATATATATATATAATCATTATATATATTATAATATACTGTATATATAATAACATTATATTATATATATATTATCATATTATCATATCATTATATATATATATATATATATATATATATATATATATATATATATATATATATATATATATATATATATATATATATATATATACTGTATATATATACAGTATATAATTTTTATTTTTATTTTTTTTAACAGGCCATTACTATGATCCAATGTGTGATTTGTGTGTTTACTGTGGTGGCACGGTGTTGGACTTCTCCACCCAGGGAACAATGGACCCAAAGGGAAGGTGCCACCGGGGAGGTTCAGACAGGACAGTAAGGACTATGCGCCCCCCGGGGAGAGCAGTAAAACACCGGGCCGCTGGGAGAAGAATGGAGAGTGGTGCCGGTGTTATGTCATATTAATGTGCCACACAGGCTTTGTTCTAAATATAATGTGTATGGTCAGAAGTTCCAGGCCTCAATACCTGGAAATAAAGATATAAAAGAGGGATGCACAGAGGCCCGGTATGCGCTTTTGCTGTACTGTTCTTGTTGGAGAAAGAATAAAGTCTTGTGTTGTTCAGCTCGTTTCCTCGCCTGCATCCTTTCTCCACAATAGTTAACTTTAATCCTCATCCATCTATAAATATCTCTCAAGAACTAGAATGTGGTATTGTGTTATCCAATATAACTGAGAGCTATTTATACAATAGTTAGTTCTGACTGAGCAATTTGATTGGACAATAGGGATTCCAGGAGTTATTATATTCCACGATAATTGCACTCCAATTTTTCACTGGATATGTATCACTTCACTTCAAAGGTGTTCATGTAACCATTAATTACTAACGGTAGTTTACTATCAACTCTCTGAGAATTGCAGTACTGTTTTGGATAGCTTAATTTACACAGTGAGGCGCTGTTTGACAAGAAATTATACATCCGTGACCCAGAAGTCCCACCCTTTTGAAAGAAACTTTGTTTGCGTCGGCCCCTGTATAAATGTCATTAAGCTCATTAAGCTATTTAACGTCTGTTTAAAAAAAAAATAGGCAGTGCTAGAGTTGGATTTATTGTCTCGATTAACAAATCATAATGCCTTTGTGGTGATGGACTCTTTATTTCATCTGAAAATGCCAAGAAAAAGGGAGCGAAGCATGCGATCACTAGCATGCTAACTACTAGCCACTGACTAACTACCGTTTGTTCTGTATTTTAGTAGGCAGCATCTTGATCTCGTGTCTTCTGCCGTACGGACTCAACAGATGACCGGTATGTAAACTTACTTTTGCACTTGACAATATTTGATTTGTTTACATGTGTGTGAAATGACAATAGACATCTTCATGCTGACTGAGATATTTAGCAACAGTTGCTGGCTACATTTAGAAGGAATTATTTTTCTAAGCTGTGTAAAATACCTGGTTAAACAAACAAATTATCATATTTTGTCCAATATTGCAGTCATTTATTAAATTGTGCTTACCGGAACTGTTGTATAAAAGCAATATTACAGTCGAGGTTGTTACGGTATCATAAATATACGATGTATCACACCCGCAGTTACTATATTCATTGATACCATACTGCCTCTCATGTAATATTGCTTATTTGTTTGCACCTTCTATGTGAGAAGTGAGCATAATAGAATTGCATGTTGATGTCATCTGTTTAACTGCTAATTTCTATAAGTCAGATAATTAATTGTTATCTGCACCTAGACTGGTATCCTTTTGGTTTGGGTTCTTTTATTGCAGTAGGTACTCAGAAGTAAGGTACTCAAAATAGCCCCACCAAAAATATTTTTCACTAGCTGCCACTGCAGTAGACCTTTGGTGTAGTAAGTTAAAGGTTTAAAGTTATTCGTATTTTGTAAACTCTTAGAAAAGAAGCTCTTAGTTTCAGCTAAGCAGGCCTGTGGTGACACCGTCAGATGTTTTCATATTCACCAGCCATTAGTCCAGCATTTACAGCGCTGAGCACCCTCGGTGCTGAAACGCTCTCAGTGGTGGCCATTTTTTGTCGCGGTGCTCAGGGCGTTCAGAGTTAAAAAAAAGTTCAACTTTTCAGACTGCAGCTGAGCTCGTTAATGTGAGACCTTTCTAAGCAGCCAGTCAGAATTAAGGAAGGGCGGGACATGAAACGCAGATACAGTCTCTACTCAGACTACTGTTTTTCATGTCATATTTTACATCCAGAGCTGCTAGAATACGTTTCCTGTCTATTGTTATTTAGAGACTGCTATTAAAAAAAATAAGTAGAAAGTCTGACCATAGGAAAAGCAGACGTGCTGAGCTGTGAGTGACAAGCTGTTGCTGGGATTCAGGGCACAGACTTTTTTCTTCCAGATCGCCATGCACAAATGCTGAAAAAAAAATGCTCAGGGCGGTTGGGTGACAAAAAAGGCATTTGGTGGACACGCAGCATTATTGTAAAGTGCAGTGTGATGATGCTGCCTTCCTGTTGCATCATCACACCGCCCTTTATTAAGGAGCAGCCGCCATGAGGACTTCCTCTTGTGCCGGATGACTCCGCTGGGTGCATACTGTGTACGGTGTTCTCAATATTCAATAAAGTCACGATCAGTGCTACGCCTCTGTCGGCCTCGTTCATCACCAGGTTTGTGAACATAACACACGGCATCAGTAACCACAACACATCGTGAGCAAAACAAGGAAGCGAAAAGTGACAAATTTGATTAGAAAAAGCTAATCATCATCATCATAGCAGTCTGTCGTGGGTGACAATGACTGTTTCATTTAGGTCTGATCAGATTCCTCCACGCAGCTCTGTCCTTAGCCTTCCGCTGCAAAGAACTCCTGTCTATATCCAACTTCTTCAAGTTTCTTTTTACAGTGTCTTTAAATCTGAGCCTTGGTCTACCCTGATTGCGTTTGCCCTCACATAACTGTGAGTAGAGTAACTGCCGAGGGAGATGCTGGTGGTCCATCCTCTCAACATGTCCGAGCCATCTCAGGTTCATCTGTATTAGCATGTCCTCCATTGATGGTAGACCAGCTCATTTCAACACTTCTATGTTGGTTATCTTGTCTTTCCATGAGATGTTCATTATGGCTCGAAGGTGTCTCATCATGTAAGCGTGGAGTTTCTTTATCTGCACGCTGTAGACAGTCCAAGTTTCAGCACTGTACAATAGAGTAGCCAGTACTGTCGCTCTGTACACTTTGCATTTCACACGAATAGACACATGTTAATTGTTCCACAGTCTCTCCCTCAAGTTTCCAAACACAGTGCTCGCTCTTCCCATTCTGAGAGCTAGTTCATCCTCCAGCCTGACATCCTCTGAAACAGTACTCCCTAGATACTTGAAAGTCTTGCACTTGACTAGCGGCTCTGTACCAATGCGGAGCCGCTAGTCAAGTTAGCGGCTCTGCTAGTTGATAACTTGTCGCTAGTCAAGTCCAGTTGATAACTGGACTTGACTAGCGACAAGTCCAGTTATCAACATCACTACCAGAAGAGATCACTCTTCTGGTAGTGATGTTGATAACTGGAACTTTTGTGGTTGATAAAGGCACTCTGTCTTCTTGATGTTGATTTGGAGGCTGAATTGGTTAGCTGCTCTTGCAAATTTCTCCACTAAAGATTGCATATCTTCTGCACTGTGTGCAACTAGAGCACTGTCGTCGGCAAAGAGCATTTCTCTTACTACTTTTATTGATGTCTTACTCTTGGCTTTAAACTGTGCTACACTGAACAAGTCTGCTTCTTTCCTTGTTTGAATGTATGCTCCTCCTGAAGTGTCTTTAAAGGCCACCTCAAGCATGGCTGCAAGATATAGTGAGAAGAGTGTAGGCACCAGTGCACACCCTTGTTTCACCCCGTTGCTTACTGAAAAGTCTTTAGATACTGAACCACTCATTGCCACGTTTGCTTGCATACCTGTATAGAGTGCCTCGATCAAGCTGACAAACTTCTCTGTACAGCCATATTTCTTGAGTACCTGCCAAAGTCCTTGTCGCGAAACAGTATCGAAGGCTTTACTGAAGTCTATGAAGACTACATAAAGCAGCATGTTCTGTTCGATACACTTTTCTTGAACATGTTTCAAGCAGAAAATCATGTCCATTGTGCTTCTTCCACTTCTAAAGCCGCACTGGGTTTCCGGTAGTACAAGATAATACTGATGATTTACCACTAGGAACATCCGCCCCACAGCCAGGAGGTCATGGGTTCAAGCCTCGGCCGGGTCATACCAGAGACCATATAAAAATGGTACCTCCTGCTTTTTAGCTTGGTGCTCAGCATAATTGAATGGGGGAAGGAAAAGTTGTTTGTGGCAGTGCCTTGTATGGCAGCGGCCCCTCTGATTCTAGATGTGATTAACATTGTAGATAGGAAAAATGTAATTTTGTTCTACTGTACATGATTGGCTGTATGGACTGAATGACAATAAATTGGCTTCTTCTTCTTCTTCTTAATGCTTAAAAAAATTATACCATAAAGTTGCCATGATTTTTGGCATAATTTGGCATATGTGGAGAACATGAGGTGTGTGAGCAGATTGGGCGAAGCGTCTGCGGGGACCCATGTCTGACAAAGAACAACAGTCAGTGTTGCCAGATGTACGATAATTATTGTATTTGTATGATAGTTTTGCCCTCTGTAAGATCAATAATTCCAAAAATCCCATGATGTACGATAATTTGACCCCTTCATTTGAAGAAGCAGCCAACTTTATTATCATTTAGTCCATATGGCCAATCATGTACAACAGAACAAAATTACTTTTCTCCTGTCTACAATGTTAATCACATCTAGAATCAGAGGGGACGCTGCCATGCAAAGCACCGCCACAAGCAACTTTTCCTTCCCCCATTCTATTACACTGAGCACCAAGCTAGAAGGAGGGAAGTACCATTTTTATATGGTCTTTGGTATGACCCAGCTGGGACTAGAACCCCCAACCTCCCGGTTGTGGAGTGGATGCTCTATCAACTAGGCCACCACTCATTAGGTGGCTAAGTTAATATATTAGCAAACACAATCAGAATACGGATCCTGTGCATACATACTACGCTTGTTTTTATGTATCGTCTCACGTGTGCGGGCTGCACAGAAAAGAAAATGCGTCATGGTCACAGAACAGACAGGCAGCCTCCGATGGAGGTTAGTGATGGGATCCACAATTCACTGAAATGTACTGAGTAAAGCTAAAAAGATCTGTGGTACACCAAATCACTCAGCACTGTAACTGTCTACCACTCACTGAACTGAGAGTCAGATGAACTGAGGGGGCGGGGCTCGTTTGCTGCTCAGGCAGGTGATTCATCTGGTGATCCCTGGCTCCTAGTACAATTCTGGTGAGTAATTCATATAGTACGTTCACCCATAAAAACTAGTACACTTGATCGAATCATTTGCGTACCGGTACGTTACAGCCCTAATTCAGGCACAGCAGACTCAACAAGTAAGCAACATCACCAGCAGGTTGAGAAACGAAGGGGGGTGGCAGACCCCAGTTTTACTGGGTAGTTCAAACCTGCTGCTGGCATTAGCACTGAAGTTTTCTGTTGTTGCTGCAGTGTGCAAATGTCTGCAAAAATGTCACTGGATTGTGGTTCTCAATAAAACTACAAACGGTTTCTATTTAAATTATCAGAGGCATTTTTAGCAGTAGTTTAGGTGGACTGATTTTGATGGTTATTCCTAATGTATAAACAGATTACTTACAGAAGACATATCGAAGATAGTTAATTATGACTGATATTTTGGGCTGTTCAGTGCAGGATAGGGGCTCATTCTGTACTCCACACAGGTAGAGACGCTGGTCTCCAAGAGGCACTTTTTTCCAGCCGATCTGTTAGATTATGTAAAGGTAAAACCGCATTATAGGCTATAATATGCACGATCTGTGATAATGTGTTACTGAAGCAGATGGTCCTGAGCCACGTCAAAATGAAAACTGGGTGTGTACGATAATTTTCCTCAAAATACAATAATTTTAAGTTGCTGGTACGATACTTCAACAGTTCCCATCTGGCGACACTGACACCAGTGTATCCAATACAGAACATCCCGGGAGAAGCAGTGGCCCAACCGGGTGCTCCACTGTCCTTCATGGGGAGGCATGCCCAGCCTGCCCAGTCAGTGATAGAGGGGAGTTCTTGCTTCTGCTTCACCCATGTGGTCCCACTGTACCTTGCAGGACTGTGAGTCCCCCCTCCTGCGCGTATCTAAAAATTAAAAACTTAAAAAAACGGAATGGCCAGAATGACTTAACGACCAAACACAGGACACACAAATGCCCAAATAATGAAATAAAGCATTTTTAGTTAAATATTTACTGACAAATGAGTAACACTGATGCAACGGTTGCAGTCAAATGGGTCTTTGTGCTGTGTATAATAATGTTGGGTGTTTTGTAGTTAATTTGGTTGATTACAGTTTAAAAAAAACTTTTAAAAACAAAATATTGCTATGTGGAGAAAGGAGGCAGGGGAGGCAATGAGCTGGATGACACAGAAACTTTATTCTTTCTCCAACATGAAGTACAGCAACCAGCGATCCCGGGTCTCTGTGCATTCCACTTTTATCTCTTTATTTCCATGCATTGAGACCCGGTACTTCCGACCATAACACGTTGTTGTTTGAACAAAGGAATGTGTGGCACATTAACATGACATTACGCTGGGGCCACTTTTACACCCTTCTACCCTCAGCAGCTCCGGCAGCTCATACTCTTCCCAGGGGGGGTGCATAGACCCAACAGTCCTGTCTGATACCCCCCGGTGACACCTCCTCCTTCGGTCCATTGTTCCTTGTTCCCCCTTCCCTCTTCCCTCTTTGGGTGGAGAAACCCCCACCATGCCCCCACACAGCCACCCCCCCCCCCCCCCAAACACCCAGAAGGGGCACTAACCCCCCTGTCCTTTGGGCTTGAGCTGGCGCCCATAGCGGCTGTAGTGGGGGGTCGCCGGTCCAGTCGAACTGCCCTGCTGGCGAGGTGTACAGGAGGGCACATCAGTCTGTGAAGGGAAAAGGGGAGGGGAGGAAAACACATTATCCTCGCGAGCGCAGGTCCCTGCTGAGGGATCACCAACTTGCGGAGAAACCAATGGTGGGCGTCCGTGCCGGAGAGCTTGAGCCAACACCACCCGCTCGTCTGCCAACACAAAAGTTGGCTTCAGCCTGTCGATGCAGACGGTCTCCCTACGTCCCCCCAAGTCTAACACAAAATGCTTCGCCCCAGGTTCCAACACCCTGAATGGTCCGTCGTACGGGCAACGCAGCAGGATCTGGTGTGCATTGTGCCTGATGAAAACAAAACAGGCGTTCTGCAAGCTTTTTGGGACAAATGCGTGGGGAAAATAATGGTGGGCCGGGCCCAGTACACTCAAAACCTCTGTAACTGTGTAAAAATTGCTCAGGCGGATCAGCCTCGGGCACGGGGTTTTCCGGTAAAAACTCTCTGGGGATCCGTAGCGGCTGAGAAGAAATGAGTTCTGCCGGGGAGGCTGCCAAATCCTCCTTAGGCGCGGAGCGCAACCCTAAAAGAGCCCAGGGCAGGCAGTCGACCCAATTTGTGTCTGTGAGTGAAGCTCTGAGCGCTGCTTTAAGCGACCTATGAAAACGCTCACATAACCCATTAGCCTGGGGATTGTACGTGGAAGTGTGGTGAATTTTGTCCCCCAGACTCTGTGCCATTGCAGACCAGAGTTCCGGCATGAATTGTGGACCCCTGTCGGACGTGATGTCTGATGGAGACCCGAAATGTGCAACCCAAGCCAACAAAAAAGCACGAGCCACTTCCGCGGACGTGGTAGAAGCCAGTGGGACCACTTCAGGCCAGCGCGTGGTGTGGTCCACAACCATCAAAAGATGCATGAAACCTTGTGACGGTGGGAGGGGTCCCACCAAATCCACATGGACGTGGTTGAACCTCCTAGCCGGGATTTGGAATGGCTCAAGGGGGGCTCTGGTGTGCTTGTGCACTTTGGCCCGCTGGCACACAACGCAAGCTGCAGCCCACTCCTTCATGTCTTTGCACAAACGCGGCCAAATGAACTTCGCCCCCACTAGCTTCACCGAAGCGTGTACTCCCGGACGCGAAAGGGAGTAGACCGACTCGAAAACGCAACAGCACCAAGAACTCGGAACCATCAGGCACGGGCGGCCAATGGAGACATCGCAGAGCAAGGGAGGGCACCCTTCTTGCACCACCCTGCTCTCCAGCCTTAACTCCGTTGGCACAGACTGGAGCGCTCAAATGTCCATGTCCCTGGCTTGCTCCGCGGCCATGGCAGGGAAATCTATTCCCGTGTAGACCGGGGAGATTAACGTGTGTGACAGGCATTCGGCCACGATGTTGAGCTTACTGGCAACATGTTGAATGTCGGTCATAAACTGCAAAATTGTGGCCAAATGCGGTTGCTGCAGGGCCGACCACGGTTCCGAGACCTTGGACATTGCGTACATCAGCAGCTTATGGTCCACAAATGCAGTGAACTCGTGTCCCTCCAGCCAGAATGGAAAATGGCGCGTCGCCAGGTGGAGAGCCAGCAATTCTCTATCGAACGTGCTGTATTTGCATTTGTTCTTGCACAAAGTTCCGCTAAAAAATGCAAGCAGCTGCCACAAACCTGAGATGCACTGCTCCACCATTGCCCCTAAGGCAACATCAGACGCAGCCGTAGTGAGCGCTATCCGTGCAGATGGATCGGGGTGGGCTAGCAACGTGGAATCTGCCAGCGCTGTTTTGACGTTTGTAAAAGCCTGGTCTCACTCGGGAGTCCAGTTGACGGTTTCCACATGCTTCTTTTTTTAAGCATGGCATACAACGGCTGCATCAGCTGGGCTGCCTGGGGAAAGAAACGGTTATAAAAATTAACCATTCCCAAAAACTCCTGTAGTGCTCTCAGGGGCTGCGGATGCGGAAAATCCGATACAGCACACATTTTGTCTGGCAACGGGATCGCCCCTGCAGTGCCCCAAAAATATCAATCACTGGCACATCGAACTGGCACTTCGCCAGGTTAACTATCAGCCCATGCACTTCCAACCTCTGGAAAACTCTCTCGAGATGGGCGATGTGCTACTCCTCGGACATGCTGGCTACCAAAATGTTGTCTAAGTAGACAAAAACAAAGGACATGCCACAAAGCACTGCGTCCATCATCTTCTGGAAAGTCTGCACCGTGCCTTTTAATCCGAATGGCATGCGTAAAAACTCAAAAAGGCCGAAAGGAATTATGACTGCTGTTTTTGGGACGTCTTCTGCACGCACCGGGACCTGATGATATCCGCGGACCAGATCCACTTTTGAAAAAACGCACACCCCGGCCAGGTGCACAGAAAAATCCTGGATGTTAGGAATTGG
Source organism: Pholidichthys leucotaenia (assembly GCA_020510985.1). Taxonomy (NCBI): domain Eukaryota; kingdom Metazoa; phylum Chordata; class Actinopteri; order Cichliformes; family Pholidichthyidae; genus Pholidichthys; species Pholidichthys leucotaenia. The sequence continues at coordinate 265,391,412 of CM035846.1, read as the reverse complement.
ATAACGATCGTGTTCCGTGGTGTTATTTAAGCTCTAGAAATCGCCGCATGGTCGCCACGACCCGTCGACTTTAGGCACCATGTGTAGCGGGGATGCCCATGGGCTGTTGGAGCACCTGACGATGCCCAACTGCTCTAAGTTGGCAAACTCCTCTTGCACACTGGCCAGTTTAGCTGTGTCCAAGTGCTGAGGTCGTGCGAACACCGGCGGGCCTTTTGTCGTTATGAAGTGTTCGACCCCGTGTTTTGTTACCGTAGCCGAAAAGGTCGGGACCGTGAGTGCCGGGAACTGTGTGAGCAATTGTTGGTACTTACTTCCTGGAGCTATAACGTTAGCCAGTGTTGTCGACCCAGCTCCCCGAGCATGGCAGTGAGGTAAAAGACAGCATCCACTATTCTCCTATTAGCAACATCGACTAACAACCCATATGCACATAAAAAAATCTGCACCTAGAATGGGGCGGAACATGCAGCTATCACAAAATCCCACTGAAAGTTGCATACATGTAAGCATATCGTCAGTGTCCGCTTGCCAAATGTCCTGATGGTGGATCCATTAGCAGCTGTGAGCTCAGGACCGCTGCGTCCTGCCACACTGTCTGCATTGACCGGTAGGATGAGGCTTTTCTGGGAGCCAGAGTCCACCAAAAACCGTCTCCATGAACGTGTGTCTGTGACATAAAGCAGTCTGTTCCTGTCGCCATCGGTCGCAGCTGCAACCAAATTCCCAACGTGCTGTCTTCCCGGCTCCTTGAATTGGCATGGCGCTAGGCAGCGTTGGGCATTCGAGCCAAAATGGTGATGATCAAAACAGATCGCCCCGTTCCTTCGTCTACTGGTGTCTGTCCCGGCTACCACCCACAGCTCCTCCACCTCGCTGAAGTCCCTCATGGATGCTGGTGCCACTGCCTGCACACTGAGCATTCTGGCTGCCAAATTGATGTGGTCTGCTTCCTGCGCCAGGGCACGGTAGTCCTTAGCAACCAGCTGCGGCAAGTTGGCCAAGATCACCCTCGCTGTAGCCGGTAGGTTCCTGAGGAACAAGTAGGTGAATGGGAGAGATTCATCGTCCTTCCCTCTCAGTGCCAGCATGCTCTCCATGAGCTCCACTGCTGATCTGTCCCCTAACTCCGAACGCGTTCAGAGTTTCTCAGCCTTTCACTGTCAGAAAAGGTGTAACGCTGGAGAAGCATCATCTTGAGTGCTTCATATTTTCCTTGGGCCAGCAGCTCCTGTAGCAGGCTCGTCACCTGTTGCGTGGTGCGCACATCCAGCGCAGTGACCACGTAGTAATATCTTGTGTTGTCCGTTGTTATCCCATGGAGTGCGAACTGGGCTTCTATGTGCAGAAACCACGGAGTCAGGTTGTGAAGCCAGAATTCTGGACTTGACTGAGCCGATGCACATGGCGCCGGTGTTCTCCCTCCAGGTAGTCTCCGGGGCGACGCTCGGCTCACTTTCCATGGCACGTCTTAGGGTCACCAATGTGGAGAAAGGAGGCAGACGAGGCAACGAGCTGAACGACACAGAAACTTTATGCTTTCTCCAACATGAAGTACAGCAAACAGTGATCCCGGGTCTCTGTACATTCCACTTTTATCTCTTTATTTCCATGCATTGAGACCAGGAACTTCCACCCATAACACATTGTTGTTTGAACAAAGGAATGTGTACCACATTAACATGACATTACGCTGTGGCCGCTCTTACACCCTTCTACCCTCAGCGGCTCCAGCAGCTCATACTCTTCCCAGGGGGCACATAGGCCCAACAGTCCCATTTTGATACCAACCGGTGACACCTCCTCCTTCGGTCCATTGTTCCTCCTTCCCCTTGCCCCGTCTGGGTGGAGAAACCCCCACGTGCCCCCACAGCTAAAATATAAAATGATGCACTCCAATGGGTCTCAAATATTTGTAAATGTGTCCTGTTATAGTACTGCATAAGTTTACTGATGATACACAAAAGAAATTCAATTTTAAGGTGCATTCACACCAAACGCGAGCGGGCAAATTTTTCACGCAGCACAATTACATTATAACTCAATGTAAACACACAAATTGACATGAATTTACTGTCTGAGTGAGATGCAGACAGGTGATGTTGCCTTTATAACTTCTGCAGCAGTGTTCAAACTACTGTGGAAACCCCCAAAATAACGTCATGCTTAGGTTTACATTATCCAACACGGGGCTCACCTGAAAAACTGTCTGTCTCCAAACTTCACAAGATGATGGATGTTTCCATTGCTAGCTTGCTAGCCTTGTTAGCATGTCCGTGGCAGGAATCCGTGGGTAAAGAACTTCGACATCCTGATTCAGCTGAAGAGTTCCCAGTCCTTCTGTCTCCAGGTGAGTGTCAGTCTCATTTTCAAACTAGTTTACTCTTTTACTCCGATGACAACAGAATCTCAAAGCTAGAGCTATCCCTCGGACGTGAACACGCAATTTCACATGTGCTCACCTCTTTCCATTGACTTTGTATACATTCATGCCGCCCATTCTCTTTTGGTGTGTAGGCACCTTTTCACTTAACTCCATCACTGAACAGTGATATAAACTAAAATAATTATAATGATGACTGAACAACTCCCATTCTCCAAAGTGCAAGATACACTATTATGAATATAAGTGATAAAAGATCACACAAGTAAATGATCTGACAAACAAATAAACAAGGGAGCTGAAACAGTCGCTAATATTGGATGTCCCATTCATTTTCAATATTTAAGTATTCTGTAATTAATATTCACACAATCAAATAAATCTTAGAACCATTTACTCCCTTTTATATTTGTCAAAGTCTAACATGTGATTGCCTACATATAGCCTTCACCTCTTTGTATTCCACTTTCAAACACAGCCTACATATGGGCCTGTAAAGCCTAATTGGGATACCCGTTTCAGACAGGAATACATGCGTTCTACGGGCAATGCACTAGTTAAATAAGATGTACAATTAGGGTGGTATATACACAGCCAATCAGTAAAATAAATTCTGGAAGAAATGTCATTGTTGGTGTCTTGTTTCACAGCAGACTTTTTTTTAACTTTATATGCATTAATATATTTAAAACAAAATACAAAATCTCACAGCAACATTCAGCATGCCTCTATCAATTCATGGTATTTATTACAGCTGATTTTATCTATGGTTTTTTTCAAAGCATTTTTAAAGCAAAATAACCATTTAAACATTTAGAAAAAATACATTTCAAATTAAAATTAATTATTAAAATTGCATCATTTATTAAATTGATAAAAATCAATTAAAACCTTCTTCTGATACTGTGCAAAGTCCTCCTTAAGATATTATGCACAGCGTGAGCCTTGGTGTGATCAACAGCAAAAACAAAACAAACAAAAAAACAAATTTAAAAAAACTTAATTGGAACTAAACAAAATAATTACAACTGAGTCAAAGACATTTATTAAAGATGCACTCAGGTGGACATAAATTCCCTATAAAAACAAATCTACATTATCTAAAATGGTATCTCATGCCCCTTTTTCTGCAAAAAAACCCTTTCATTGTCTTACAGTTTCATGTCAAAATTTTTTCACTCTCTCCACTGATGCAGTTTCAGTCATAATCCTGGGCCACCGTGCATACCACTGGACATGTCCTGGTAAATCTTTTCATCACAGGATGTTATTGATGTTAAATATTTAATTTGGTAAATTATTTTACAATTTGCAAATTTATTCAGCTTTTGGAATGGTTTGTTTGTTTTAAATTGTTGTTTAGAACATTTCAATATCTTGAATTTTAATTTAGTGTTCTGATAAAGACTTCAACATAAAATCCCCAAATGAGGGAAAGCTGGGAAAAAGGGAATTCATCCCCCAAATCTGTTTTTTAAGCAACCTTTGGTTGAAGATGCACATATTCACCAAGAAGATTTGGAGAACTTTTCCACCATGGCTACTGTGGAAATTAAAAAAAAAAAAATAGTTTGTGCTCCTGAAATACTGGCCCCACCTCTCTCCTAAGTCTCATGTAAATCAGCCTGATAGCGTTGCATTATCTTTCTGATAAAGGACACATAAAACATTTAGAGCTGCTTGACCCCTGCAGTGAAGGAATCTAGTAGTTTTGTTGTGTTGCATTGACATTTTTTCTTTAGTCATTTTAATGCACTTGTTCTGGGATCACTGCAAACCAATGCAAAATACACCTATGAATGGTCACCTTTATCCTGTGATGACACACCTCTATTCTGAGTAATATCCAGCCAGGAACAATACAATCATCCAAGATGTACAGGGCATCACTAAAGGCCCTTTTCCACTAGCACGCTTTAGTGCGACACGGGACGGCTCAGCACGCTTTGTACGCTTTTCCACTAGCCCCAACACGGTTTAACAGCCGCGATTCTCAGCCCCGCTCAAGGGCAGGGTACAGCAGTGCTGAGCTGGGCCGTGTTGTGACGTTAACAGACTGGTCGCCGCTGATTGGTCAGGTCGTAACCGGCGCTGATTGGTCAGGTTGTAACCGCCCCTCTCCTCCTCCTCTTCTGCCGAATCTTCACGACCTTCTCAATAAAGTTTTTGAAAAAAAAAAAAAAAGAATCTTCACGACCGCCATTACTCAGCGCGCAACCACTGTTGGCGGTTTATTTTCAGTGTATTGCTGTGCTATTTTCATTTATTCTCTATCAAAAATGGCTTCGCGTAATAAGGGTGTTCCATGGACCAATAAGGAGGTGCAGTGTCTGCTCTCTGCATTGTCAGACGAACGCATCCAGCGCGAGTTAGACGGAGCCACCCGGAATGAAAAAATATACCGGGAGGTCTCGACATTGGAGTCCTTTAACGGTGAGTTTTAATTTTTTTTTATTGTGCGTTTTTTCGCAAATATATTCGGTAAGACGCTCAGTTTATTTATGCAATAAAAAAGCTGTTCATTTGTGGATGATGATCGCTCTGCAGCAGCACACTGCGGACTCACGCTTTTCTTTTAATTATTCATGTGAACAATACGCTGAAATAAGCTTACGTAATCTTGTTAAAAACTATTGTCTTTTCTGTATATATTGCACTTTCATGCTGTATTTTATTGTGTGCATTTTCCTTGTAGAATCATCCCACGCATCCGCCGCGCCAGCACGCCCGGATTAATGTGAATCTGTCCCGCCACCAGGCGCAAAATCTATTCAATGATAAATATTTGCAACATTTAAATGAGGTTGCAGAAAACGCGAGGGTATCCCAGGAGCTGGCAGAGATGGCTTCATTCAACCGAGCCTTCCTGACCCAGTTTGGGAAGCTGGTGTAGAGGCACTCAGTGGTCGGCGTGTATAAAATGTCGATTAACCTTCATGTTGTGTTGCAAAGTTTTTTTTTAATTTTAATATTTTGTATATAATAAAATGGAATTGTTTTTGAAAGTGTGGTTTGTCTGTTATAACACTGAATTATAAAACAGTATAATTACATAGAAATTCCATTGCCTAGTCTGATGAAAATGATGCTGATCATCCTGTCAGGGGTCAACCATTGTAAAGGTAATGTAATTTTTAACTAGACCAAAAAACAAATGTTTTTGTAAGCTTTCTGTTCCTTTTATTGAAATATCATAAAAAATTAGCACCACATGATCCAGTTCTAAACTTTGGGTACATTTTTTATGTTAACTTATAAGAAGTTGCACAGTTGGACTTTAAAATGCAGCAGGAGAGACTGATCAAGCTTACAAGTCAAAGTAGGTAAAAAAGTAAGTATATGTAAATTGAATGTTCTATCGGCATTCCAAATTCAGAGAATTACAATACTTTAGAAGGAGTGTAGCATCATCTAAACGGAAAATACTAATACTGTTGTTCCAAACGACCTGAAGGTGAAAAACATGAATTTTTTTTATTCAGTACATCCAAAATGCCCTAGGATGTAAAAAATAATACAATTTGGTGTTGGCCAGTGTGCCACTGTCTCATTATTTAATACGAATAAAAACAAGTTTCAGCTCATTATTTCTAGGTCATTTGGCAGTTAATTCAAACCAAAAGTGACTTGTGTTGTTGCAGCTTTTTTATCAGAGAGTTTCTCCAGTTTTGGAGCATATAATCATCCGTCCCTTAACTGTTAAACATTAAATAACAGCAGACAGATTGGCAAAGGATACACAATTGTGTTGCTGTTGCCCAAAACCGCTGTGACCCACTGTTTGTGGTGCTACCTTTCATGTGTGTGCTTTTTATGAATATTCACACGTTTTTGTAAGTACAAGTGGGATAGTATTAAATTGAAATATAACATATTTCTAATAATGTTTGCTTTTTGCAAATATTTACACTTATTTTGAAAGTAAAAGTTGGATAGGATTAAATTGACATATAACACGTTTCTCAATAGTGACAGTACTAGTATATGGAGGAATTCTGGGTCATCTGCTCTTCATCATAATGGGTTTGGGCGGGGGGGTGGTGTCTAATCATGTGCCATGGAGGGCCAAGACCCTGCAGGCTTTACCTCCAACCAGTGTCTTCAACAGCAGATTCCACTGAACTTCTTCCACTGACTGATCAGTGACAACACCTGCTGAAGAGACTGGGTAGAAGAGAGAACCTGCAGGGTCTTGGCCCCCCCATGACACATGATTGGAAGCCCCCGGATTAGGTTTAATTGGATTTAACATTTTAACACAAACTGCTTTATGGTTCATAATTCTGTTGACAGACTTACACCAAACCAAAAGTGATTTCTCAAACTGCTGGATTATTCTTAGCTTTTCCAATCTTTCAGTATTTAATTTATGCCACATGGTGGTAACCTTCACATATAAAAAAAGAGACATCTGCAAAAACTTCATAGGTTTATTGTCAGTGCAAATCCCAGTGCAATACAACATGAATGCATATCTAGTACATTGTTGATGCAGAGAATATATATTTCTACAGTACATGTTTCCATGTAAACTTGTGACTGCATTATTTTAATTGCTTTTAATCCTAGATCAAGTTTGTTTTGGCCTAAAATGCATGATAACTGTCAAATATATCTTATTGTACCTAACTCAGTAAAGTTTACTTTTTGAATATATATTTTGTGGCTAATATTAACCTGGCGATCAAGTTGTGTCAGCTGATCGTTTTTTTCTATGATACCATCTCAGAATCTGCTGCAGAAGCAGGTAAGTCCATGATGTCTCAACAGTCTCTCCATGATTTTCAAGCAGATCAGAGCAATTTGTTGTACAGGAAATAAAACGTTTCTACAGACATTCTTAAGCTCAATACTGCTCGTTTGTGAAGCTGTGTTGACATCAGTGACAGGCTGATCACATCCGTGACAGGCACGCCCAGAGCGAATGAAGCAGTAATTTCCCCACAACAGAGCCATCTGAAACACACACAGCATACATATTTTAGTACCTAACAGCGATAACTTGCAGACATTAAAGTGTAGCACGACGTACTTACAGCAAACTAGCATTAGCAACCATTAGCTTACCGTCATATACGACCTAGTTTGTATCCTCACGCCTTTGGCTCTCCCAGAAGCTGCAGAACTATTCCAGAGTGTTTTCATCTCGCTGCCTGTACCCTTGTCTGGCGGTCCTTTTTGGCGTTTACGGTGAAAAAAGCCACAGACCGAGGAGTGGCCTTGTACAGCTATGTGTTATGTTTTGCTTGGGTCTTCTCAATAAAGTTTTGGAAAAAAAAATGTTTTGCTTGGGTCGCGTGCGTTACGTCACGGGAGTGTGGCACCGCCTCGCTGTTATAAACCCACCCACCCTAGCACAACACCCATGCCCAACACCGTGCTAATGGAGACAGAAGCATTCCGAGCCGTACTGAAGTGAATCGAGCCGTACCGAGGTGTGCTGGGCTAGTGGAAAAGAGGCTAGAGAATGATTAGAAAATAGCCGCCCAGAGCGGAAGAATCGTGTTTGGTGGACACGCTGCCTAAATCCCCACATAACATCCTCCTCCTCTTTACAAAGTCCAAAACACACACACATACAAAAGATCAAACCCACCCTAATTTGGAAACACAATCACGCAAAACACACCAAACTTAAAAGCAAAAGTTAAAACAAGGCATAAAAACACACTCAAAAAAACTAAAATAGGACCAGTGGGTGGACTATCACACGGCCCGCACGGCACAGTGGGTTATTCTGCCACTTTTACTATGTTACTCTTTATTAAAACAAACAAACAGCTGTGCTCCTAAACTAAACACCAAAATCAACTATAAACACTATAGAGTCTGTAAGCACAGTCATTCAAGTGGATGGTGGGTCAGGCAGGGGGCCCTGGGCAGCCCCGCAGCAGGAGTGCCCCTGGAGGCAGCAGGCCCCCAGGGCAAGGACCGATCTTCAGGACGTAGGAGCTGAGATCCCAAACCACCTTCACCGACTCCCGTCCAGCCTCGCCACCCAGACTGTCTTCCTGGATACACCGCAGCTGATTAGCGTGGCTCATTGAACCATCAGACAACTGGAAACACGCCGCTCTCAGCTTCGCCACTATCCTCAGGTGTGCCTGATGTTTCACCAGCTGTCGTCTGGCCCAACTCCACCTTGGTCAATCATCAACCCGAACCTGAACCCAGTCCATGACCTGAAGTGGGACCTTACTCAGCCTGATGTGCTGCTGAGCATGCGGTAATTCAGTGCTCTGTGGTCATGCCCCGCCACTCTTCTAAGAACGATGCAGTGGTCACGGTTATGGCAGCAGATCCCTCACCCAACTGCAGCCAAGATCTGAAGGTGTCCGGTGCTTTCATGGTGCCGCTCGTCAGAATGGGTGTCCTGCCTTCATGCTCAGCCCCCCTAACTACCTCCCGCCGAGCACAGGCACTGAAACTGTCCCGTTCCAACACTGAGCTGGAACTGGGCGACTTGATGGCAGGGCTGCTTATCAGCTCTTTGTCCCAAACCATGTCCTCATCAATCACCGGAGCCCGCGAGCCCCAGTGACCACAACCAGACCATTCGTTCCCAGCGCTGTCTTTGATGGTGAAACCCAGTCCGTAGAAGAGGTCACACCCCATGATGTTATCGCCACGTGTCACCACTTGGAACGTGAAATCAAGCACAGCTTCAGACTTGTAGTGAACAGTCAACTCCACAGTCCCAACAGTGCACAGTCTGCTACTGCCATAGCCGTACAATGGCGCTGGGTTTCTCCTAATCCTGTGGTGGGGGAAAAACTTCTTCACCATGGCCCAATTCAGCATCAACCGCACCACTGCTGTGTCGAGTTAACAAAGGCACCTCCACACTGTCTAACTCCACCGTACAATCTGAATACCAGTTGGTGCTAGGACTCACCAAGTTGATGGCTGTTGCGGGCGGGTGGGGTGATTTCTTCGGTGGGCTCCCTGGTTTAGATAAACGGCACACCCTGGCATAATGATTCAAGCATCCACACTTGCTGCATCATTTCCCTCTTGCCAGGCACACTCTCGCTTTTTGGTGGTGCGTCGAGGACCCACAACCCCTGCAAACGGGATTTCCTGGGGCAGACCTTCTGCTAGTAGCATTGGCTTCATAATTTTCGTCCATGCTATCTTTGCTCTCAGAGTCCATGACATTAGCTGAGGCGTGCAGCTCTGATGGCTCCTGTGACTGGCGCCAGTCTGGCTCCGAAGCTAGCTTATTGGCGGCCTCCGACTGGAGAGCTAGTTTGACAGCCCTAGCTAGCGTCAAGTCATTAGGCGCCGTTAATAGCCTAGCACGCAGTCCAGCGTTGCACATGTGCTCAGCCAATTGGTCTCGCACTGTCTTGTCTTCCAGCAGCCCAAAACGGCACTTGCTAGTTAGCTGCTTAAGGTCGGCGACATAATGGTGAATTGGCTCACTGACACATTGATGTCTCTGATGAAGGTGAATTCTCCGTACTGTCACGCTGTCCAGGGTGGTAAAATGGTTAGCTAGCAACTCCACGACGTCCTCGTATGAGTCCGACTCGCTGAGCGTCCACAGAATCCTCTGGCCCTCAATACCCAGGTTGTGGACACGGAGCACATGTCCTTATCGAGCTTCCCGAGGTACAGCACCATGATGTACGTTTGAAAGGCCTCCAACCAATGGGGCCATGGCACCGGTGGCTCGCCTGGGAGCTCAAGGAAGGGATGGAGTGGTGTAACGCACGCCTCCATACGTTAATCCTCAGTCACCAAATGTTGTGTCCACAAACCTAGCGATGAATGAGGCCGACAGAGACGTATCAATGAACGTGGCTTTATTGAATATTGAGAACACTGTACACAGTATGCACCCAGCAGAGTCATCCAGCACAAGAAGGAGTCCTCATGGCGGCTGCCCCTTAACATAGGGCGGTGTGATGACACAACAGGAAGGCAGCGTCATCACACCGCACTTCACAATAAATCCCCACACAACACTATGATGTTACGTATTATCCAATCAGTACGGAGTCAGTGCAAAACCCTGTCCACACCTCTAGAAGTCAGAGCATGAGGAGAGAACGATGACAAAACTTTTATTGATAAAAATTACATATTTTGACTGAACAACTCCATACTCAGGGATGCACACCCTCATAACCTCAGCAAAAACCTGCCGATTGCCAGCTTTGTTCCATCAGCACGACGCACACCGGACCCCGTGCGCCCACAAACCACGGCCGTTCAACGTGTTGAAGCTTGGAGCGACGACCCCCCGCTGTAGCCGCCATGGACGCCGACTTGAGCCCAAAGGACCAGGGGGTTACAGCCCCTTCTGGGTGTTTGGGGGGGAGCTATGTGTGGCGGACACAAGACCCAGTGCACGTGACACTGGACACAGCTGGCGGATTTCTACCTCACACCCAGAAAGCTGAACAATGGACTGTTAAGTTATGCACCCCCTGAGAGAAGAGAGAATGACCTGGCGCCGCTGAGACTAGAGAACAGCGGCTGAAGTGTGAACACGTGGATGGTTATGTTGATGCGTCGCCCAGGTCTTTTGTTACACACCAATGCATAATCACAACACCTGTCTGTAAATAAGGTATGAAAAGGTATGTAACAAGTGTCAAGATAATTGCGCCATACAGTTCCTGTGTACACACACCATGCATAATGTCAGCAGCTCCAGTCTCAATGCATGAGCAATAAAGGTATAAAAGGGAGTGCAGAGAGACTGGAGGGAGTTTTCTACAGGACTCGGCCCCAGCGGCCCACGCTGGGGCCATAGGCTGTACATATGTGTTAGAGGGTTAATAAAGATTCTGTGTCGTGCTACGCTCGTGCCTCGCCTCTACGTCCTTCCCTTTTACCCTCTACAAAAGTAACATTATTTATTCTCTTAGAAAAAGCTAAATATGAAGGAAAAATTCACAAATATTGCTGCAAATCTAATAAAAGATTGCTGTGAAAAATTTACTCCACATTTTTAGTGTTGTGCTGAGCTAAATGTGGAAAAAAAAACCCAAAAACTTTGTTTCAGACTTCACAGTTTGAGATGAATAGAGAGAGGAAACTGATGTGTTGTTCATCATTTTCAATCCGCTCCTCCTTTGCTGCCCAGACCATACTTTGTCCTGGAATGTGATGAAAGTCCCCTCCAAAACTTCCTGAGGCTTTTACCTGGGAGTAAATGTGCTGCCTTGTTTCTCCTGTTGTCACTCAAGGCAGAAATACACCACCATCAGCCTATTAGACGTTACAAACATGATTGAATTCCTCTAGTAATGCTGTGACCTGGATTCAAAGAGCCACAATGATTTAATTCAATCTGTCATCTCCTCTGCCCCTTTTTAAACTACATTTTTAATTTTCCCAAATAAGAAAGTCAGACATTTCTGTCAGTGAAGCCATGTGGCATATATTAAACTAATCTTCAGTGGAGCCCTCTGCTGTTCTCTTCTTCTAAGGATGAAAGTGGGTGGAGAGTATCACCTGGTGGATAAAAAGGGCATGTGAATACTGGACACATACATAACTGGGGACCTTTGGCTTTGATATTATTATGATTATTATCAGGGTGATAAACTAAATTAACTACTGTATTATTTGCACCACTTATTACTGTCTTGTATGCTTTTTTCCTCTTCCTCTTTTTTCTTCTTTCGTTTGTCACTGCCAGATGGATAACTTCGCTTCATTTTGATACAGATGCTCTGACTTATTTGTTTAGCTAAGATATACTTGCCAGAGTGAGAGGTGGGGTGGGGCCCCTATAGTTCCAAGATGGATTAAATTAATTTTGTGAAAAATGTAAAAATGTTTTTTTTCATTTTTTTGAGATTTTCGCAAATTTATTAAAAATAAAAAACAAACAAACTAAGAAATCACATGTACATAAGTATTCACAGCCTTTGCCATGAAGCTCAAAATTGAGCTCAGGTGCGTCCTGTTTTCACTGATCATCCTTGAGATGTTTCTACAGCTTAATTGGAGTCCACCTGTGGTAAATTCAGTTGATTGGACATGATTTGGAAAGGCACACGCCTGTCTATATAAGGTTCCACAGTTGACAGTGCATGTCAGAGCACAAACCAAGCATGAAGTCAAAGGAATTGTCTGTAGATCTCCAAGACAGGATTGTCTCGATGCACAAATCTGGGGAAGGGTACAGAAAAATTTCTGCTACTTTGAAGGCCCCAGTGAGCACAGTGGCCGCCATCATCTATAAATCGAACAAGTTCGGAACCACCAGGACTCTTCCTAGAGCTGGTCGGCCATTAAACTGAGCGATCAAGTAGAAGGGCCTTAGTCAGGGAGGTGACCAAGAACCCGATGGTCACTCTGTCAGAGTTCCAGCGTTCATATGTGGAGAGAAGCTTCCAGAAGGACAACCATCTCTGCTGCAATCCACCAATCAGGCCTGTATGGTAGAGTGGCCAGACGGAAGCCACTCCTTAGTAGGAGGCACATGGCAGCCCGCCTGGAGTTTGTCAAAAGGCACCTGAAGGACTCAGACCATGAGAAACAAAATTCTCTGGTCTGACGAGACAAAGATTGAACTCTCTGGCATGAATGCCAGGTGTCATGTCACGACCTGAGCACGGGGGATTTCACCATGCTCTGTCTCTTTGCCTGTTTGTTTTTCCTTATTTGTATAATATTGTATTTTGGAGTTCTATGCCGGTGACGTTATTTCTAGTTTGTTTTCACTTATTTGGTATTGTTTCTTTGTGTGGCGGGTTGATTCAACCCCCCCACAACACACAGGACACTCAGCTCTCTTCTCTCGGTTTTTCCCGCTGCACTACTGAGATGTAATGTGCCATTCATGTATTGTGATGCAATGTGCCACGCATGTATTGTGATGCAATGTGCCATGCATGTATTGTGATGAAATGTGCCATTCATGTATAGTGTTCATGCGTCCTGTCCTTACTGTGACCTAGAGGCTGAGATCAATATGTAGATGTGCTTTGGTGTAACCCCCACAAACAGACTGGTAAGACACAGCGCTCGGCTAGAGCAAATAACAGAGCAGTGAAATGTGTATTAATGTCTACAGACAGACTCGTTTCTTCTGGCTCACTTCTGTGATGTTAATGTTGCCTTTCATGCATTGTGTTCATGCGTCCTGTCCTTACTGTGACCTAGGGACTGAGATCAATATGTCTCTCAAATGCAAATGTCTCATGCCTGTTCTGTTATCTCTTTGATCATACCAACTGCTGGGGAATGCCCTTTGATGTATTGTAGTTGGGTATATATGCTGCAACCCTGTAACGCAAACTCTCTGTCAATCTCACTTCTGCAACTGCTGCTGCTGGACACAGACATTGTGTCCTCCTTCTCTGAGAGCCGTGGGCTCGCTCCCGGCGCGCATGCACGGCGCCGGGAGCGGAGCTCGTGACGGCGGTATGATATAATAAACTCTACTTAAAACCTTCAGCATTGCTGCTTATTATTTTTATCATCCACTTCACTTTGTATGATTTATTTTCCTGTTTACGTTCAGTATAGTTTTGTTATTTACATATTTGGGTTTATTTGTCCTTATTTGTTTCCACATATTTTTTGCCAGTGGCTCCTCTTTTCTTTCTCTCTCAGGAGTTGCAGTTGTCAGAAGCATTTCTGGGTTTTTCCCTGGTTGTGGGCAGTGCTCCTGTCAAACTGTCAGCTCCGTCTCCTCTCCTCATGACTCACAGATGATTGTCATTTTCTCCTCAGCCCACTCATGCGATTCACACCGGTTACTTTTTGTGTTAATTGTTGTTGATCCTCCTTGGCCAGAGTTCCTTTCTCTCATCTCCACCAGAACCCAGCCCTTGTTCTGGTGTGGTATCTGTAAGTTTATTTTGTATATTTTTACTGCAGACTTCTCACACAACACAACACACTGCCATCTGCAGAAGTTCTCTGACGACTCTGTGATTGTCGGCCTCATCTCCAACGGAGATGAAGCTGAGTACAGAGGACTTACCCAGGACTTCGTGGACTGGTGCCATCAGAACTACCTCCAGATCAACGCGAGGAAAACTAAGGAGCTGGTGGTGGACTGCCGCAGGCAAGGACAACCCCCCACAGCACCAGTAAACATCCAGGGAACAGACATTGAGATGATGACATCCTACAAGTACCTGGGTGTTCATCTGAATAATAAACTAGACTGGTCACACAATACCGACGCACTCTACAAGAAGGGACAGCACAGGCTGTTCCTACTGAGGAGGCTCAGGTCTTTTGGTGTACAAGGGGCGCTCCTGAAGACATTCTACAATTCGGTGGTGGCATCAGCCATCACTTTTGGAGTGGTCTGCTGGGGCAGTGGCATCACAGGAAGAGACTGAACAAACTGATCAAGTAAAGCTAGCTCTGTCCTGGGGCAGCACCTTGACCCAGTGGAGGAGATAGGAGAGAGAAGGATGGGGGCTAAACTGTCATCTCTGCTGGAGTCCGAGTCCCACCCTATGCAGGACATACTGAACTCACTGAGGAGCTCATTTAGCAGTAGGCTACACCATCCTAGGTGCGCGACTGAGAGGTTTCGCAGGTCCTTCCTACCTACAGCTGTCAGACTTTATAACCTAAGCAGGGCTGCTCGCAGAGATAGCAAAAAAACGTGGTGACCTAATAGTATTGAATGCAAAAGACACAACAGACTTACACAAAATGGTCCCCTCCAGTATACAACTGGGACAATATCAATCACTACGGAGGGTGACAATATGTATGGGTACATATTCATACTATGTTGGGTAACTAAATAGACGGTTATGCTGTTTATTCCATCTAGCTACAATGCTCCGTACTGTGTATATATATATATATATATTTATGTGTACATATGTACAGTATATTCACTGCTCTTATTTTATTTTCTTATCTTCTAAATTATTGCTCTGAGTGCTGCTGTCCCTGCGCTGTTGCAATCCTGGAATTTCCCCATTATGAGACTAATAAAGGCTTATCTTATCTTACATCAGTTTGGTTTTTGAGTTTGAGCACTGTTTTGGACTTTATGTTTTGTTTTCTTAATAAATTTCACAAACTGCAGTGCTGTGCGTGGGTCTCTCCTCTCTGCCCTGAGGGGCAATTTATGACAGAAGACTCTGGCCCATTTGAGACCCAGCGGCTGCAGTTTGTGTTAATTTTTTGTTTCATTCCAGCGGCAGCAAAGGCTCGCAGGTTTTTCCTATTCCTCCCCAGTTTTGTTTTTTCACCCGAGGTTTACCATGTCTGTCACCCCGGATTTGTCAACCCTGGGTCTGCACGAAGCGGAGCAGTGGACTCTGTGTGTCCTGGAGGACATACTTTCTCAGGCTCGTGCCTCCCATACTCCGGAGGCAGCCTGAGAGTGTCTGGAGGGCACGGCGCAGGTAGTCGAGGCATGCCCCAGCCTGTGGGACCACCCAAAGCTCACAGACCTACTCCTTTCCATTATCACACTACAACCTATGAGGGGATTTCACTCTTTTGATGGTGCCTGCGCCGAGGAAGAGTAAGCGCCTGCGGACATGGAAGCCTCCAGCCTCTCACCGCTCTCTGGTAGCAGCTTAGCCTCCTCCTTCCCAACACTGACCCACGCCATTGGCCGAGGAGCTGGAAGAGCGCAGGCAGGTCATCTTGGCGGAGACTGAGCCTCTGCTGGAAGTTAAGCCATGGCTCCTCCCGGATAATGCCCAGAAGCTGAAGGAGGTTTCACCGCGGGGCCTGGAGTTTGAGCCAACGAGTGAGCATCCCCTGACTCTGGAGCCTCTCCTCCTTCACCATGAGCCTATGTCTCCACCTCTCGTTCCCCGTCATCGCTCAAGGAAATCCCGCCGGAAGAACGCCTCCACCTCTCAGGTGGAAGCTTCTTCCACGTTGAGCCAGACAACTCCCGCAGCAGTTTTTTCCTTGTGTTTCTCCTCACCGGCTGTCCCATCAGCCCACTCATCCTCCTTTGCTGGTGCAACTCCCGTCTCCTCCCGCTGCTGAGGGTCCGGCTGTTTCCTCCCCAGCTCCGCCCATCACTGTGTCTGCAGGGGCGGCTCCTCCACGTTCCTCTGAGGGGCCTACAACCGTTGAAGTTACGGAGAGGGCTGATTTCCACAGCCCAGCAGTTCAGGCAAATGTTTTTTTTCTTCTCATTCGATTAAGCATGAATTATCTTGCATGACTCCTGACGGTGAGGCTCAGATTAGGTAGTCCTCTGAGTCCTCACCATCTGCTGCAGCTTTAGACTGTTCACCTGCTCTCTCCGTGTCTCCTCCTTTCCCCCTTGAGTGTCCGCCGGCCCCAGGACTGAGCTGCTGGGCTATGGAGGAGCCGGCGGCCCTGCTGGACCTGGTTCCAGCCCTGCAGCCACAGTTTGGATGGAGGGAGAGCGCTGCGACTGAGCTAGAGCCTGTGCTGATGGTGGCGCATCCTCTGGCCTCGGCTGAACAGGATCCAGTGCCAGCAGGAAGCCAACCTCCTGTGTCCACCTCGGATGAGCCACCTGCGTGGGTCACATCACTGGGGGGTCCCGGGACTGCATTGACCACCATGCCTGTTGCTGAGGCCACCACAGCAGAGTCTGAGAGGGACCTCCAGAGGGCTGGGCCCGAGGCATTGTCGTCCAGATCGACAGAGTCCTGGATGGCGGTGGAGCTTGAGATCAGGCAAGTCTCTCCTTTGTCTTTGTTGTTTCTATTTTGGAAAGATCTTGCCTGGCTCTTGGTGGGGAGAGCCAGGTGCAGTCGTTGGCTTCCTGATGACCGGTGATAAAGAGCGATGATCTTGGGAGAGTGTAGGCTGTGACTGCGAGGAACTGCGAGGAGGACGAAGGCATGTGAAGGTCTCATCTGACCAAGGAGACAGATGACTCCGCCCTGATCTGAGGGCAGCGTGGTTTAAATAGCTCTGGTGATGATGAAGCGCAGGTATGCGCGCAGCTGAGGATGATAATCAGGCAGAGCGAATCATCACAGAAATCACATGTACATAAGTATTCACAGCCTTTGCCATGAAGCTCAAAATTGAGCTCAGGTGCTTTCTGTTTCCACTGATAATCCTTGAGATGTTTCTACAGTTTAACTGGAGTCCACCTGTGGTAAATTCAACTGATTGAACATGATTTGGAAAGGCACACACCTGTCTATATAAGGTCCCACAGTTGACAGTGCATGTCACAGCACAAACCAAGCATGAAGACAAAGGAGCTGTCTGTAGACCTCCGAGACAGGATTGTCTCGAGGCACAAATCTGGGGAAGAGAACAGAAACATTTCTGCTACTTTGAAGGTCCCAATGAGCACAGTGGCCTCCATCATCCGTAAATGGAAGAAGTTCGGAACCACCAGGACTCTTGCTAGAGCTGGCCAGCCGCCTAAACTGAGCAATCGGGGGAGAAGGGCCTTAGTCAGGGAGGTGACCAAGAGCCCAATGGCCACTCTGTCAGATCTCCAGTGTTCCTCTGTGGAGAGAGGAGAACCTTCCAGAAGGACAACCATCTCTGCAGCAATCCACCAATCAGGCCTGTATGGTAGTGGGCAGACGGAAGCCATTCTTTAGTAAAAGGCACATAGCAGCCCACCTGGAGTTTGTCAAAAGGCACCTGAAGGACTCTCAGACCATGAGAAACAAAATTCTGTTGTCTGATGAGACAAAGGTTGAACTTTTGTTTGAAGGAAACCAGGCACTGCTCATAACCACGCCAA
The DNA here is from genome assembly GCA_020510985.1 of Pholidichthys leucotaenia. NCBI lineage: Eukaryota > Metazoa > Chordata > Actinopteri > Cichliformes > Pholidichthyidae > Pholidichthys > Pholidichthys leucotaenia. The sequence continues at coordinate 265,373,377 of CM035846.1, read as the reverse complement.
CGGTGGTGGCATCGTCATGCTGTGGGGATGTTTTTCAGCATCAGGAACAGGGAGACTAGTCAGGATAGAAGGAAAGATGAATGCAGCAATGTACAGAGACATCCTGGATGAAAACCTCCTCCAGAGTGCTCTTGACCTCAGACTGGGACAACGGTTCATCTTTCAGCAGGACAACAACCCTAAGCACACAGCCAAGATATCAAAGGAGTGCCTTCAGGACAAGTCTGTGAATGTCCTTGAGTGGCCCAGCCAGAGCCTAGACTTAAATCCAATTGAACATCTCTGGAGAGATCTGAAAATGGCTGTGCACTGACGCTTCCCATCCAACCTGATTGAGTTTGAGAGGTGCTGCAAAGAGGAATGGGTGAAACTGCCCAAAGATAGGTGTGCCAAGCTTGTGGCATCATATTCAAAAAGACTTGAGGCTGTAATTGCTGCCAAAGGTACATCAACAAAGTATTGAGCAAAGGCTGTGAATACTTATGTACATACTGTATGATTTCTTAGTTTTTTATTTTTAATAAATTTGCAAAAATTTCAAAAAACTTTTTTTTCACATTGTCATTATTGGCTATTGTGTGTAGAATTTTGAGGAAAAAAATTAATTTAATAATTTTGGAATAAGGCTGTAACAACAAAATGTGGAAAAAATGAAGCACCGTGAATACTTTCCGGATGCGCTATAAATTAGACCAATCAGCAGCTACACATGAATATCAAATGATGACACAGAATTTGACCAATTAACAACAATGTAATCTTTTTTCATTGGCTGATGATTGGCCCTGATCATTGTAGGCCCTTGGACGGCCTTGAATATCCAGAACAATGCACATCCCGCTTGGGACAAACATATTTAGCCCAATAAACGGAACGTCCCGGCTTGGCATACCTAGCTAAAGGGAACATGGCAAGTTACTGAGATATTGACATTTTTGTTGTGGTATACCCACCACTGATGTTGGCTTTTGTTGTAATAAATTGTTTGAGATGAGGAAATCACCATTGCATACTTCTACTTAAGGGTGGATTCATACTACAACATCTGGACCAACTTTTACTGACATTGTGGCAAACAACTGGCTCTGCTGGCAAAAGTTGGTAAGATAAATAGATAGATAGATAGATAGATAGATAGATAGATAGATAGATAGATAGATAGATAGATAGATAGATAGATGTACTTTAGTGATCCCAAACTGGGAAATTACAGTGTAACAGCAGCATAACACAGACAACCCAACCATCACAAAAACACACAGCATAACAGAAAAGGAGTTACCCAGGGAAGTAAAGTAAAAATGCTTACATAACTTTATAAACAACGTAGACTCCTCAGCATCATCATCATCATCATCATCATCATCATCATCATCATCATCATCATCATCATCACCCGTATTTATTTTTGACAGGACACAGTCCCTCAGCTGGGATGGGTCCTGCTTGACTGTACTACTGCTAGGTTAAATAGATGATGATCCTTATGAGTCAATGGATAGTACTGACTGTACAGAGAAGGATTTTAAGGCACAGGGTGAAATACAAGGTACCAGTTATACTGTAAGGTGCAGTATGGCAGCATTGTTATGACCACAATTCAACATCAGAGTGAGTTATTGTACAGTGAAATGGCATGTGGCAAAAAAGATTTCCTGCATCTGTTTGGCAGTGAAGCTGTAGCAGTCTGCTGGAGAAAGTGCTCTGCTGACTGTCCAGTGTATGGTGGAAGGGGTGATCATGATTGTCTATGATGGATCACAGTTTGTTCAGTGTCCTCCTCCCACCACAAATTCAAAGGTCTCCAGCCTGAGACCAACTACAGAGCCAGCCTTCTTGATAATCTTGTCAAGTCTATTGATGTCGCTGGCTCTGATACTGCTACCTCAACAGACGGCTGCAAAGACGATGGCACTGGCAACAATGGCCTGGAAGAAAAGCTCCAATATCTCATTGCACACGTTGAAGGATCTCAGCTTCCTCAGAAAGCAGAGTCTGCTCATCCCCTTCTTGTACACAGCATCGGTGTTAGATTTCCATTCCAGTCCACTGCTGATACTTGGTGTTTGTTGGCAAATGCTGGCGAAAGTTGTGTTCTTTGAAGACTTTCAGCATGCTGAAAATTTTCCAACATTTGGAAATACACATTAATGAAAATTGTGCTCAGTTTGTAAAAGTTCCTAAGCGCTGGGCTAAGTTATGCAGCGTTCGTCTAAGTCGGCCGAAGTTAAATCTCGGTTCACACTATTGCGTTTGGACCGACTTTTCCAGATGTTTTGAAAAATTAGAGAAAGTAGTCCAAGCGTTGGTGAAATTACATTCGTGAGCAAGTTTTTATTTAATCCAGCGCACACCAACTTTTACAAATTTTTGCTAGCATTTGCCAGTGTTGCATTCACTTTTGTAAAACTTACGGTAGCATATGTATAGCTGTTGCCAACTTAGTTTAACTTAAGGAAACGAATACTCAGCGCAGGTCAGCTGACATCAGCGTCAAGCGACGCTCATATAAAGATCAGCGTTTGTGGAGGCTTCCTGCCATTCTGGACCTGCTTTTGGAGTGAACACATCTCCCTTGGGCATATAGTATGCTTCAGTATTTATTTTCATTTTATATTCCTATGTAGTTACTTCTGCATACCTTTTTTCCCTGTTCATTCATTTATTCATTCATTCATTCCTCGAAAAAAATAATAAAATAATGCCTAGACTCCAGCAGTAAGTCCGCAATTAAAATGTGAATTTGGATGGAATAAAAAAAAACTCACCAGTGGTTTTCGTATTGGAACTCTGCCATGCAGGCCATTTTTGCACAGTCTCTTTCTTATGGTGGAGTCATGAACACTGACCTTAACTGAGGCAAGTGAGGCCTGCAGTTCTTTGTTTGTTGTTGTGGGGTCTTTTGTGACCTCTTGGGTGAGTCGTCGCTGCACTCTTGGGGTAATTTTGGTCGGCCGGCCACTCCTGGGAAGGTTTTCCACTTTTCCATGTTTTCACCATTTGTGGATAATGGCTCTCACTGTGATTCGCTGGAGTCCCAAAGCTTTAGAAATGACTTTATAACCTTTTTCAGACTGAGGGATCTTAATTACTTTGTTTCTCATTTGTTCCTGAATTGCTTTAGATCGCAGCATGATGTCTCGCTTTTAAGGATCTTTTGGTCTACTTCACTTTGTCAGGCAGGTTCTATTTAAGTGATTTCTTGATTGAGAACAGGTGTGGCAGTAATCAGGCCTGGGTGTAGCTAGAGAAATTGAACTCAGCTTTCTAAAGATGTGATAAACCACAGTTAATTTATGATTTAGCAGGTGGGGGGCAATCACTTTTTCACACAGGGCCATGTAGGTTTGGATTTTTTTTAACCTTAATAATAAACACCCTCGTTTAAAAACTGCATTTTGTGTTTACTTGTGTTATCTTTATCTACTATTTAAATTTGTTTGATGATCTAAAACATTTAAGTGTGACAAACATATGTCATAATTGACCCTTTCAGGGCAGAAATCAAGACCCCACTCGCCAGCTGTGAGTTTGCATATTTAATAATAAAGAACAGAAATAAACCATGAAGGGCAACTTCCAGATTACAAAGACACAAAGGAAAAACCACAAAGAGAAACTTACAGATGTCAGACGAGACTGAATACTGAGCAGAAAATAAACAGGAATCAGACGGGGGGATTCCTGTCAGCACAAAGTGAGGTCACAGCGAGGAATAAACCCTGCAAGTGAGCTTAAACAATAAGACAAGGAAAAACCAAGTGTGGATCAGGTGTGGATGCATGAGTGCGTAAGTAACCAGAGATAACAAAACAGCTGGGACAACCCCTGAACTGATTTGACAGGAGGAAGTAACATAATGGCGCTGTCAAAATAAAAGCACAAACCATAATGGATGAAAAACAAGAACAAATACATAAACAGAAAATTACCAGCGAAACCTAGGAAACCAAGCATGGCTCTGACCTGAGCTTGGCATCATGACAACATACAAAAAACAAAGAGAAATCAGGAAGAGGCAAACACTTTTTCACACCGCTGTATATGTACATATATTTCTTTTTTTAAAATTCCTCCTTCTCTCCATTTCTTTTTCATCTGTGCATGTCTGAAGTGAGTTTCGGTACAAAAACATCTGCTTCCACTGGCGTTTCAATCAATGTTTGCCAACGGAGCTTAACTTAGGTTGACTTAGGCAAACGCTGCATAACTTAGCCCAGCGCTCAGGAACTTTTACAAACTGAGCACAACTTTCACCAATGTTTATTTCCAAATGTCAGCAAATTTTCAGCATGCTCAAGGAACACAACTTCCGTCAGCGTTTGCCAACAAACACCAACTATCATGAACTTATCAGCTTTTGCCAACAGAGCCATATGCTTGCCAAAACATCAGTAAAGGTTGGTCCAAATGTTGTGGTGTGAATCAAAAAAAAAAAAAAAGGCAGATCCACAATGGCAGAAAGCCTCCATAAACCCTGATCTCTATATGAGCATCGCCTGACACTGATGTCAGCTGGCCTGCGCTGAGTATTCGTTTGCTTGCTGTGCCTTGCTTTCAGAGATATCACACTCTCACGCACTATAAACAATGCCATCTTGATAGATGAGGACAGATTGGGGTACACTGCTACTCGGAAAAAAACTTCTATGTAAATATGGCTACCATTGTGTTGTTTTTTTTCCAATTTTAACATTTTTTTTTTTACCAATGTTTGTTTAGATTCTGCTGATTTTCTGCTGTATATAGTTATAGGATAAGATGACCAAAAATTTAAAAAAAAAAGTCTGTGTTGATTTTCATGGCCAAAATATGCAAATTAGGTCATATTATGCAAACTGCTGAATAAAATTTCTGAAATCACAACCTTTTGAGTCATTTACAGTATTTTTCCAATTTACAGTGTGCCTGTATCTGTTACAATTCCTAGATACAGGCATTTGAAATTTTGATTTGAGTTGATTTTGAAATGTCAAAATATGTAAATGACAGTATCTCACAAAAGTGAGTGCACGCCTAGTGAAAATGTCCAAATTGTGCCCAAAGTGTCAATATTTTGTGTGGCCACCATTACTTTTCGGCACTGCCTTAACTCTCTTGGGCATGGAGTTCACTAGAGCTTCACAGGTTGCCACTGGAATCTTCTTCCACTCCTCCATGAGGACATCACAGAGCTTGTGGATGTTAGGGACCATGCGTTCCTCCACCTTCTGTTTGAGGATGCCCCACAGATGCTCAATAGGGTTTAGGTCTGGAGACATGCTTGGCCAGTCCATCACCTTTATCCTCAGTTTCTTTAGCAAGGCAGTGGTCGTCTTGAAGGCATGTTTCGGGTGGTTATCATGTTGGAATACTGCCCTGTGGCCCAGTTTCTGAAGGGAGGGGATCATGCTCTGCTTCAGTATGTCGCAATACATGTTGGTATTCATGGCTCCCGCAATGAACTGTAGCTCCCCAGCGCTGGCAGCACTCATGCAGGTCCAAACCATGACACTCCCACCACCATGCTTGACTGTAGGCAAGACACACTTGTCTTTTTACTCCTCACCTGGTTGCCGCCACACACGCTTGACACCATCTGAACCAAGTAAGTTTATTTTGGTCTCATCAGACTACAGAACATGGTTCCAGTAATCCATGTCCTTAGTCTGCTTGTCTTCAGTAAAGTGTTTGTGGGCTTTCTTGTGCATCATCTTTAAAAGGGGCTTCCTTCTGGGACGACAGCCATGCAGACCAATTTGATGCAGTGTGCAGGGCATGGTCTGAGCACTGGCAGGCTGACCCCCCACCCCTTCAACCTCTGCAGCAATGCTGGCAACATTCATACGTCTATTTTCAAAAGACAACCTCCGGATATGATGCTGAGCACGTGCACTCAACTTCTTTGGTCGGCCATGGTGAGGCCCGTTCTGAGTGGAACCTGTCCTGTTAAACCACTGAATGGTCTTGGCCACCATGCTGCAGCTCAGTTTCAGGGTGATGGCAATCTTCATATAGCCTAGGCCATCTTTATGTAGAGCAACAATTCTTTTTTTCAGATCCTCAGAAAGTTCTTTGCCATGAGGTGCCATGTTGAACTTTCAGTGACCAGTATGAGAGAGTGTGAGAGAGATAACACCAAATTTAACACACCTGCTCTCTATTCACACCTGAGACCTTGTAACACTAATGAGTCACATGACACCGGGGAGGGAAAATGGCTAACTGGGCACATTTTGGACATTTTCACTTAGGGGTGTACTCACTTTTGTTGCCAGCGGTTTAGACATTAATTGCTGTGTGTTGAGTTATTTTGAGGGGACAGCAAATTTACACTGTTATACAAGCTGTACACTGACTACTTTATATTGTATCAAAGTGTCATATCTTCAGTGTTGTCCCATGAAAAGATATAATAAAATATTAACAAAAATGTGAGGGATGTACTCACTTTTGTGAGATACTGTAGGTTACATTAAGCAAATTTCATGGATGAAACTTCTCCAGTCATAAATTTTGGGTCATTTGCAATATTTTTCCAATTTACAGTGTGCCTGTATCTGTCACCATTTTCAAGCTATAGTCGTTTGAAATTTTGAGGTCAAAATTTGCATTCCCTGCCATAAATTCTTGGCAGCTAACAGCTCCAGTGGTGTGGCTCAGTGGCCACAGGTCAGCCTGTGGTTGTACTGGGCAGCTTCCAGGTGTGAATGTGTATATGCGAGAGTGTGAAACAGGGCATCCTTGAAAAAGAGAATCCGTCTCTCAATGGACCTTCCCTGAATAAATAAAGATTAATAAAAGAAAATTTTAGTGAAGACTTTGGGTGGTCTTTGAAACTAGAAAACGCGCTATATAAGTACAGGCCCTGAACCTGAATGTTATATGCTTGTTTTACCCTAATCTTAAGGCTCAAATGTGGATTTTCCTCGGAATGGCTCTTTAGGAGCAGTCCATTGGTATAGGGATGTGTCCTATGCCCTACATTCATAGAGTATGCACGCGTGACATCACCCGATGGAAAAACTACAAGGAATTGTGGGAAAAGTGGTTACATAAAAAGTGGTCTGCCTGTCTTTGTTTAGTAGTGAGCAATGAACGCGGTTAAGCTGAAGTTTTTGAGAGCGTTGCTTCAGTGTGTTTCTATTGTTCCTCCGAATACCACACAACGTTAGAATTGGAAAGTTTTGCTGCGTTATTAAATGCAACAACCACTCTCACGATTGGCATGGAAAAAGATTGATAACACCGTATGCTTTGTAACTTCCCGACTTGGAAGAAAAGTGGAGAGAATTGGGTCTCCAAGCTAACAAAGCGCCATTGGATGGAATGGATTGCAGCAGTCAGAAGGAAAGACATCAGCTTCAACAATATTCCTGCACACGTGGTCATGTGTTCACGGCATTTTCACGAAGGTAAGTTGTGATTTAAAAAATATTTAGAAGTGCAGAAAGACGTCACCTCTCCAGAGTAGCTGTCTTGCACGCTGTGCACATTGGCTGCACCTCAACCACAGCTCTCTGTCATCTCAGAGAGCAGGGCTGCTCGCAGAGATAGCAAAAAGACGTAACAAACTAATAGTTTTTTTGAATGCAAAAGATGCAATAGACTTACACAATGGTCCTCTCCGGCATACAACTAGGAACATACCGGTCGCTATGGAGGGTGAGAATATGTATGGGCACATAATCATACCATGTAGGATAACTAAATAGACGGTTATGCTGTTTCATCCCACCTAGCAACAATGCTCTGCACTGTGTGTGTTTATATATTTACATATTTATTCCATCTAGCTACAATGCTCAGCACTGGGTGTGTTTATATTTATATATCTATATATTTATTCCATCTAGCTACAATGCTCCGCACTGTGTTTTTATATATCTACATATTATTCCATCTAGCTACATTGCTCCGCACTGTGTGTGTTTATATACTTGCATATTTATTCCACCTAGCTGCAATGCTCCGTACTGTGGGTGTTTATATATTTACATATTTATTCCATCTAGCTACAATGCTCTGCACTGTGTGTTCATATATTCATATATTTATTCCATCCAGCTACAATGCTCTGCACTGTGTGTCTGTGTGTGTGTGTGTATATATATATTTTATAGTAATATGTACATATGTTTATTAGCTGCTCTTGCTTGCTTGTTTTTTTTCTTGCCTTCTGATTGTTGCTCTGAGTGTTGCTATCCCTGTGCTGTTGCAATCCTGGAATTTCCCCGTTGTGGGACTAATAAAGGCTTATCTTATCTTATCTTATCTTATCTTATCTCTCAATAATGTGTAAAAGCTCACAGGGCAAAATCAAATAATTTCCCCACATCATCTCTGCTATTCATAATTTAAATTTAAATCCAGAGCAGTGTTTCTTTTGTTTGTTTGTTTTTTAAATGGGAGCTTTTTGGTGTGTGGATTTTCTTTGATTTTTCTGAAGTTGCGCCTTCATTACTCATGGATTTAAAATCAGCTGGAGACTGAAGACCATAGAATTTTTGGTATTGTTAGATTAAGCAGTATCTTCTCTTTCAGGTGACTATAAAAAACATCCGGGTCAAGGCAATATTTACTCTTTGTTTTCATCTTGTCCCATATCCTGTTTAAATCCCTAAACAGGTTAAAACTCATTTCTAAACATTAACGTTTGCGCTAAAACACACTTTTGCTTTTGTTTTGTAAACATTGTGGTCTCAGCTTTGAGCAACAATTGAAAAAAAAAATCATTGTCCTGATTTTGTACATTTATATAGCAACTAATTATACCGATAATTATTCCAGTGCGCCTGCGGGAGTGTCGGGCTTAGTTAAATCACATTACTTGGTTAGTATTTCATGTCTAGTTGTGTAATGTGTATATATTTATCAAGCATCATATGACAAATTTGAACATAAATACAACATTTCACCACTGGGACTTACAAATTCCTGTAGTTGCAGAGACACATGCTAGTGCACAAAACCGTGTAGAAATAATGATTGCTTACCTGCAAACGATGGTTTTCTCAATGGTGGACCCTCAAGGCCAGCAAAGCCTTCTCTGCTGGCCTAAACAGTATCAGAATTACATTTACAACCTACATTCTTATATTTGTTCCATGAGGATGTATAAAATTATTCCCAAAAGTCTATTCTCTTCATTTTGTAGCTTTTCTCTTGGTTGCACTCCTTCCAGTAGTGTAATGCATGTTAGGGTTTTTTTTGTCCTATCATATGTCAGCTATCTGTGTTGCCAGGGTCAAGCAAATCTGCCTTGGGCCTTCAGGAATTAACAGTGTGCTCTGTAGTTTAAATTAACTGTAAAACTTATCTTGCTGCTTTAACTAATCAGATGTCTTCTGTATGTCCAAGGGTACGCATAGAAGGCATCCGAGAATGTCAGCATTTTCACGTCTTTTGATTGGATGGTTAGACTCCTCCACACACAATGCAGAGGATCCGAGCTAGCGAAACACCAGTGCAAGGACTTGCTTAAGCAGCTACAATATACTGTATCTGTTTAAATACAGTAGCTGTTTTTCTGCTCACAATGGATGACAGGGGAGAGGAAAATGATCTGGTAACTGATATTTAAAAAAATCAATTTTCCAGACGGACTTTTCAAGAAATGCTGGTTATTGTGAAGAGAGGTCAGCCAACCACGAAGCTAGCAGTCCCATCTCAGCCAGGGAAAGGATTTGTCTGTCACTTCCATATTAGCAACGAGCGGTATCCTTGGATTACAGGCTCCGAGGAGTGCTGCAAATTATCTTGCTGGAAGTTCCTGTTGTTTGCCAGTGATTGAGTAGATACTTTGTTACGTGTTTGAGCTGTGCTCAGACGCTTTATGTAATTTTTGAGTATTTTTCTGTCTGTCATTATTTTCTTGTCAGGTTTTGTTATTTTGGGTGTATGACATGAGCCTTTCCCTCTCACAGGCACACCCACCATTCACTTGTAGTCTGGCCAGTTCTCACCTGCGAGTGATTGTTAATTAGGTCACCCTGTCTGCTCAGCCACACCTTCAGCTCATTTTCGGTGTATATTTAAGCACTGCCATTTCACCAGGGCAGTGCAGCTGTTTTGTGTTTGCTACTCTCCTACTCACCGGAGCTCTGCCTGCTCTGGTGAAAATCTCTCTTTGTAAGTAATGTATGTAATCTCTCTTTGCAGCCCACAGTGCAGTGGTTTAGCACTGTGGCAGCACAGTTTTACCCTCGGCCGGGGGACCGCGGGGATCATGAGATCGTGGGTTCGATCCCAGCCCCCGACCAACAGTGAGCTGTGTGGAGTTTGCATGTTCTCCCCGTGTTGTGCGGGTTTACTCCGGGATTTCTCCGGTTTCCTCCCGCACACCAAAAACATGTAGGTTTAGGGCGCTCGCGCACGCAGCAACCAGCAGCCGGTGGCTTGTCACCCGACTGCAAACCAAGTCTACCTACGGGTACAAATAAATAACAAAAAAAAAAAAAAAAAAAAAAAATAATCCTGGGTGCTTACCAGTTTGCTTGTTGGAGCACTTAGTGTATTCTTTATTTGTTCTCCGCTCACCAGTTGGTTTGGGAGTGCTCTGTTTATTCTTTATTTTAGATCGCCAGATAAGCCTGTTAGAGCATGTTGTATTTGCTTTTCCTTTTCTGTAATAAATGGGTCTGTCCATCTGCTCCATAGGAGCAATCATGACAGAAAACAGCCGGCAGTGAAGGACCCAGCGGTTGTGTAAGTGCATTTTTTCTTTTTGTGTGTTTTTCCACTCACCTGTTTCTGGAGATGGCAAAGGACACAGCAGGTCAGAGCTATCCGATGAGCCTGGGGTGGGAGTGCTGCCAAGCCTCAATGGGAATTGACAGGCTAATCTCCTCGGCATGCATATATTCCATCCCGGAAGATGTGCTCTGGTATGTGGATCAGGCGGAAGCAGCAGTTCGGTGATGCCCTCAGCTCTCAGAGCACCCAGAAGAAGTAGAGAGGATAACCCGGTTGGCAGCGTTGCGACACGAAGATGGCGAAAGGGGGAGGAAGTTACCAAAAAGACCTGGGCTCGTGCCAAAGGGAGGGTGCTCCCAGGGCTCCGCTGTTCCCACGTCTCGCCAGCCCTCTTTGCCCGTTCCTGCTCTGGTAAAGCCAGCTCCAACTCTCCGTAAACAGTGTCACCCTGTGTCGGAACGCCAGACGAAGCCCTCCTCTTCATCGGCAGCCATCTGACAGGCGCCTCCATGGCTTGCCGCGTCATTGGGAATGTCATCTATGACGTTTCCAATGTCAAGTCAAATTCCTCGTATATTTACCTGTACTTGTAAATGTGCTTGGCAATAAACTTATTCTGATTCTGATTCTGATTCTGATTCTTCCCTCCTGCAGCCGAGAGGTCCTTCAGGGTTTCCCCAATTTCCCCACTTCCACATCATCTGAGCTGGCATCTCCACTATCCATTGAGGAGGCCAGAATAGCCATTGACATTGAGGAGGATGACAGTCCACCACCCGCAGCTGAGAGCATAAAGATCCAGGATGTCAGGCAAGTGTTTTTTCATTCTGTTCCATCTCATAATAATAAACCTTGTCTGTCTGAAGGGAAAGAGACTCAGGCTAAGCAGTCACCTGAGTTCTCTCCTACTGTTGAATTTTCTCCTATCCTCTCCATGTCTCCTTCATTCTTCCTGTTGCCTTCAGAGAGAGCAGTCGCATTTTTCCTCCCTCCTCCTATCCTGCCTTCCTGACCTAATCCCAGCTTGCTGCATCTGAGTGAGTGTCTGTGCCGTCTCACCATCTTGCTGATCTCAACCCAAATGGAAAATACGGAAAATGGATATAAGCTGGGCTTTAAACGCAACTGACACCACCTTTTCAAACAGAAAATTGGGCCCGGGGGAGCCCAAATGTGGAGAGACCCAAGGATTGGAACTCATGTGTCTGTGATCTGACTGAAGATGTAGAAAAAACATCTACCTGTTTTGGCTTTACGATCACAGGATTTCTGCTGATTGGGCTTTGGAGTTCTCCTGGTGTATCGAAAATTTAACTGGAAGAGCTAATCAAAATGCGGACCCGGCGGAGCTGCTTCTCAATAATTCGACCAGATGGGGAGTGCACGAAATAGCGGCAAATGACCAACATGGAATTTACCATCTGCATGCACTGTAGAGAGATGGACTCTACCGGACATGTTCATCTGTGTTTAGAAGGGGAAACATCTGGAGTCGCTTCGTGCTCTCCAGGGAATGATATGAATTTAAAGCCAGTGAATGTTAATTTGAATTGTAAGCTCAGAATATGAGAACAGGGAAAATCCTATACTCTGTCTGTGCAGATTCGGCTTTGAATCGGCGCCCCTGGATAACTCACTCCTCCAGAGTTGAGATAAGCGGATGTGTTAGCTGGCTCTGCTAACCCAAACACCGCTGCGGTGCAATAAACAGAACTCTTCAGGGACAGCGTTCATGAACTATAACATCTATCGTTGCCTAGGAGACTATTTGTTGTACTCCAGTAACTGATACACTCAACACTGCACACACACACTGACATCATCATACTGATATACACACACTGCTCTCCCTCCCTCTGCTGTGTGATTTGTCTACTAAATGTCTGCTAAATATGCATTGAGGGTTTTTTTGCCTGCAATCAAAATTTCGCTTACTCATTAAGCGTCAATTTGATAAAACATGTTTTTTTCTCTCGCCTATTGTGTCATATCCTCTCTCTTTTCTTTTTTTTCCTTTCTTCTTTATGACTGGCCCCTAGCGGCTGCCCCGGCCTTGGATGCGCTCTGCAGAGTGTGCCCAAGTGCCAAGTCACGTTTCGTTACCTTGTATTCATACATGTTGTAATGACAATAAAGTTGAATCTCATCTCATCTCATCTCATCATCTCCCCCTGAGTGCCCGTTGGTCCCAGAACTGAGCCATCGGACGACGGAGGAGCCAAGGGACCTGGAGGACTCAAATCCAGTGCCAGCATGGAGTCGACCCCCAGCCACCATGCTGGAGGAGCCACCAGTGTGGGTTACTCCACCTGGGGGCGCCATGACTGCCACTATCATCATGCCTGCTGCGGACACCACTGCAGCAGAGTGGGAACCCGAGGTGGAGCTCCAAGAGGCCAGGCCCGAGACATCACCATCGTCTGGATCGTCGGAGTCCTGGACAGCGGTGGAGCTTGAGCTCAGGCAAGTGCTCTCTTTTGTCTTGCTTTTATTAGTTTTGGAGCAATCTTGCCTGACTCTAGGTGAGGAGGTGCTGGGTGCAGCCGCCCGCTGCACCTGAGCTGGCCTTGCCAGGCTCCACCACTGCTGGCGACCCTGACCCTTCTTCTCTTTGTTCTGTGTCTGAGTTCTCTCCTAGGGTTGCCGGAGAGAATCCAACACCGCCAGATCACTCCGAAGACCCAAGTCCGTCACTCGGGGTCACCATGGGTCCAGCTTCCCCTCTGCCCGAGGCTGTCATCTGGGTTCCTCCTCCTCGGTTCAAGGCCCCATGGGTGCTGCATCCCGGCCGGGGACCATCATGGGTGCTGTGCCCCAGTATCAGTCCAACGTGGGTGCTGTGCTCCAGTTTTGGTCCGCCGTGGGCACCATGCCCCAGCCCGGGGTCCACCGAGGGTGCAGCTGTACTCAAGCCCAGAGTTACTGAGGGTACAGCCATGCTCCCGTCCAGAGCCACCGAGGGTGCAGTGTTGCTCCTGCCTGGAGCCACTGAGAGTGCAGTGTTGCTCCTGCCCGGAGCCACCGAGGTTTCAGCATTGCTCCAGTCCGGTCCCACCACAGGGGCAGCTATGGCCCAGCCCGGGCCCACCGCGGGTGCAGCTTTGTCTCAGCTTGAAGCCACTGAGGGTGCAGCATTGCTCCTGCCTGGAGCCACTGAGGGTGCAACGTTGGCACAGTCCGAGCCCTCCGAGGGTGCTGCAGTGCTCCAGCCCAGAGCCACCGAGGGTGCTGCAGTGCTCCAGTCTGGAACCACTGAGGGTGTCGAGCCCTCCTCACCTCTGTCTGACACCATCGCGGTCCTTCCACCTCCGCCTAACATTGCTATGGGTCCTCCGATGGGGAGGCCACCTCCTGGGTCACTTCAGCGGTCCTGGTGGCTAAAGAACTCAGGCTGGCCGCCCGATAGACTGACCCGCTGTATTGGGTGGCCCCTGTTCTCTGGGAGGCCACCTGACTCATACCATCTTGCCATCCGGCTGGCCTGGGACTTTGGCCGGCCACCCGAACAGCTGGGTTCTTTGGCCTAGGGAGGCCCAGGGGCCCGGTGTAGCGTGGGTGTGGATCTGAATGGGCTGTAGCCTTTAGTTACCTCCTACCTGTTTTCCTCCTACCTCCCACCCGGGGTAGTCGTTTGTCGTTCCCTTCTCCTGGGGGGGTTCCTTTGGTGTTACCATGGGGTGTCTGGGTTCCACCCCTTGGTGGGGGCGGGGGGAGCTCTGTCATGTGTCTGAGCTGTGCTCAGACGCTTTATGTAATTTTTGAGTATTTTTCTGTCTGTCATTATGTTCTTGTCAGGTTTTGTTATTTTGGTTGTGTGACATGAGCCTTTCCCTCTCACAGGCACACCCACCACTTGCAGTCTGGCCAGTTCTCAGCTGCGAGTGATTGTTGATTAGGTCACCCTGTCTGCTCAGCCACACCTGCAGCTCATTTTCGGTGTATATTTAAGCACTGCCATTTCACCAGGGCAGTGCGGCTGTTTTGTGTTTGTTACTCTCCTACTCACCAGAGCTCTGCCTGCTCTGGTGAAAATCTCTCTTTGTAAGTAATTCTGGGTGCTTACCAGTTTGTTTGTTGGAGTACTTAGTGTATTCTTTATCTGTTCCTCGCTCACCAGTTGGTTTGGGAGTGCTCTGTTTACTCTTTATTTTAGCTCGCCAGATAAGCCTGTTAGAGCATGTTGTATTTGTTTTTCCTTTTCTGTAATAAATTACATTGATGCTATCCTGCGCGTGGGTCTGTCCATCTGCGTCGTAGGAGCAATCATGACATACTGTACTTGGAGCCACACAGGGTATGCAAACTTGAGCTGTCTACTGTCACACCATGATGATTTAGGCAGCATTCGCCAAATGTATAAAAGTTGGTCTAGAACGCTGGCATACACTGAAATTTTCACTTTTGGCCATATGCATCGTATATCCATAACAACTTGGACATATAAGTAAATAATAGTAACTTAAATGCAGAAATGAGCACCTACATTTCCACTGAAATACCCCACTCATAGCACAGCGTCTCTCCAATAGCCTCTTCTAACCAAATTCTACTGTCTGGCTTCTCTTGCCGACCCTGTTTTCACTAAATGACAGAGGGTGTCAGTGAGTCTCTGGCGCTATAACCAGGTTGCTCCGGGTAGGTGGGGCTCATCACACTTGGGTGTCAGTCCACCTAGGAGAAGGACCACTCTGATTTCAAATCCGGACAGGTGGTGCCTGTTAGACTTGGCCGGCAAACTACCTAGGAGAAGGTAAACTCTGATTCCAAACCTCCGCTGCCTTGTGGCTATACCTGATTACAGGAAAGGCTTTGGGAGTAAACCTCGAGGATAAATCCGGAGTGGAGTCCTAAGGCAGTTGGCAAATGTTCAGCACTACTTCCAGCAACTCCCACAGTGGAACTGGTCCCAAATTGTATTGGATCATCCTTTCCTTTGGACTCAGCCAGTGACACAGAGAGGGGGACATGACGTATGGGCAGCCCAGTGTCTCCATACTACCCTGCCCAGGCTTTTTCGTGCAAACTGGACAGTCCACTCCAGTGGTGTCGCAGGATTCTGGCACAACACGGGACAAAGCAGTTACCGGTTATAAGCTCCAACTGATTGGCATAGGGAGGAGCATCAGGGGTCTCGTCCGATGGTGGGAGAAGCCTTTGCAGCTTCACTGGGCAGCTACCGCCAGCCTCAAGCTGGGCAGCCTCCAGCCAGTAAGGTGCAGCCCCGCCATGGCTTGCCTGCTCTACTGGGTGCGTAGAGCTTAGGGGTCTCTCCCAACAAACATGCGTCAATCTGCACCAGGCAGTCAAAAGGAGAAACATACGAAAACTCCAGCTATTCGATTTGCAAGCTGGAACGTTCACACCATGTGCCCTGGACTTACCGCTGATCTCCAACAAATGGATGACTCTTGCAAGACTGCCATCAGCAATAAGGAATTGGCACGACTTAACATCGATGTTGCCTGCCTTCAGGAAACCCGCCTGGCCAACAGCGGCTCTCTTAGAGAATCACACTACACCTTTTACTGGCAGGGCCTGTCCCAGGACGAGTCCAGGCAGCATGGTGTAGGTTTTGCAGTGAGGAACTTGCTGATCGCCACCACAGAAACCCCTACAGGAGGGTCCAAAAGAATCCTCACCCTCCGCATGAAGACATCGTCGGGCTTTGTGAACATCCTTTCTGTGTATGCCCCGACCCTCACTTCCACTCCAGAAGCCAAAGATCAGTTCTACGAGGCTCTAGAGGAAGTGCTATCTAGAATCCACCGCTCTGAAGGCTTATTTTTGCTAGGCGACTTCAATGCTCGCGTCAGAGCAGACTGGCAATTGTTGCCGTCCTGCCTTGGCCACTTTGGTATAGGCAGGATGAATGAGAGCAGACAGAGGCTGTTGGAATTCTGTTGTCATCACGGCCTCTGCATGACAAACTCCTACTTCAAGTATAAAGAACTGCGGAAAGTGTCTTGGAGACACCCCCGGTCCCATCACTGGCACCAGCTAGATCTTGTCATCATGAAATGCAGCCAGTCACAAAGGCCAAAAGAGAAGCACTGCTGGCTCACAAGCAGAACCCTTGCACTGGCACATGCGACGCCCTTCGAGCAGCAAGGAGCAAGGCACAGCAGATTGCCCGCCGTTGCGCCAGTGAGTACTGGCAGAACCTGTGCACCAACATCCAGGTAGCTGCCAATTGCGGATACGCCAAAGGAATATATGAGGGCATCAAAACAGCTATCGGGGCCACAAGCATCAAAACAGCATCGTTCAAAGCTAAGACAGGCGAAGCCATCACCGACAAGAGCAAGCAGCTCCTGTGTTGGGTCGAGCATTATCTTGAATTGTACTCGGCACAGAACATAGTGACAGACGTTGCCCTCAACGCCTTGCCTGGCCTACCAGTCATGGAAGAGCTTGATGAAATGACCATGCTAGAAAGGCTCAGCAAAGCCATAGACTGCCTCGCCTGTGGCAAGGCTCCAGGGAAAGATGGTATTCCCCCAGAAGTTCTGAAACACAGGAAAACAGCCATCTTACAACCACTATATGAGCTCCTCTGCCTTTGCTGGGAGCAAGGTCACATTCCCCAAGATATGAGAGATGCCAACATAGTCACGCTGTATAAGAACAAAGGCGACCATAGTGACTGCAACAATTACCACAGCATCTCTCTTCTGAGCATAGTTGGCAAAGTCTTCGCCCGGGTCACCCTATTCCGCTTGCAGAGCCTATCCTGAGTCCCAGTGTGGCTTCAGAACCAGAAGGTCCACAGTGGATATGGTCTTCTCCCTCCCTCAGCTGCAAGAGAAGTGTCAACAGCAGCAGCAGCCATTGTTCTTTGCGTTTGTGGACCTGACCAAAGCCTTTGATTTAGTTAGTCGAAGCGGTCTCTTCCAGATCCTGCGAAAGATCGGCTGTCCCCCAAAGCTCCTTGCAATCATCTCCTCCTTCCACATGGACATGCATAGCACTGTTTGCTTTGATGGAGCCACCTCAGATGCCTTCCCAGTCAGCAGTGGAGTGAAGCAGGGCTGCGTTCTAGCACCAACTATCTGGGATTTTTTTCTCAATGCTCCTCCACTATGTCTTCACCGACTGTCCTGAAGGTGTCTATGTCTGCATGAGATCAGATGGAAAACTCCTCAACATTGCAAGAATTCGTGCTAAAACCAAAGTCTACGAGGTCTTCATATGTGAGCTGCTGTTTGCAGATGATGCTGCTCTAGCATCGCACAGCGAGGAGGGCCTGCAGCACCTGATCAACAAACTGTCCCAAGCCTGCAAGGAGTTTGGGCTCATGATCAGCCTCAAGAAAACCAACATCATGGCGCAAGATGCTGTCTCCTCTCCTGCCATTACCATTGACAACACACAGCTGTAGGTTGTATACACCTTCACCTACCTAGGGTCCACTGTTTCAAACATGCTCTCACTGGACACTGAGACCAGCTCCAGAATCGCCAAAGCAGCTGCTGTCATGGCCAAACTCAACAAGCATGTGTGGAACAACAATCTGCTGAGTTTGAAGACCAAGTTACTCATATACCAAGCTTGCGTCCTGTCCACTCTCCTGTACGGCAGCGAGTCCTGGACAGCCTATGCCAGGCAGGAGAAGCGGTTAAACGGATTCCACCTCCGCTGTCTTCGGCGTGTTATGCACATCAAGTGGCAGGACAGAGTCCCCAACACCGAGGTCCTTGAGCGTGCTGACTTGCCAAGCATCCCTGCATTTCTCAACCAGAGATGATGCTGGTGGCTCGGCCACGTGCACCACATGGAGCCTGACCATCTGCCGAGAGAAATCCTTTACGGAGAATTGCGGGTGGGCGTCCGCCATGTGGGCTGACCGCTGTTGCATTTTAAAGATGTCTGCAAACGTGACATGTGGCGTGCGCAGATCAACGCCAATAACTGGGAAGTTATTGCCAAAGATCGAGCCACCTGGTGCCACAGTGTCAAAGAGAGTGTTCTCAAGATGGAAGCGAACACGAGAGTCCAGATGGCGATGAAGAATGCGGCGAGGAAAGAACGTGCAGCATCAGCACGTGCACCATCACTCTTCATCTGTGCCAACTGCTCCAAAGACTGCCGCTCAAGGATTGGGCTGTATAGTCATTCCAGGTGCTGCTCCAACTCTTGATGCGCTAACTTAAACCAATTAATGGTTAGCGTGTTGCCAACATTCACAACTTATGCGCAACAATAGTCTAACTTCTGCAGAGCACAGTCATGCCAAACTGCCGTTGCCTCCCAATCCATGAATCCTAGGTGTGCGAGAGATCATCTCTGTTCAACCAAGATGATTCTCTCCTCCAAAGACCAGGCGGGGGCATCTGTCACGTCAGTCACGCCTGTCAGGTGACAGTTGTCATAACCTGGCTCAAAGGCACGTGAACTGTTGGCGATAAAAAATTTTTTATTTTCAATAAAGTGAAAAAACAAAAGGAGATAATGCATGGAGTGTGCTTTTGCTGGGAGGTGGAGCCAACAGAAAAGTGAACAGCTGCCCTCTGTGCTTCAGGTGATCAGCTGATTGGGTCCTCCTCCTCCGGTGTTCTGACATTTTGGCATATCTATCAGAACAACATTGGACAGCTGATCCCTACAGACTTCAGTTAAATGTAAAAAACCCCGACAGGTCCCGTTATACATAAAAATACTTTTGTTCAGCCCTGTGTGTCTGTGTGCGTGTGTATGTGTGCATGCGCTGCAGGCAGAGAGCTCTGTATGGGTTTTTCCTACGAACCAATGCTGCAAATACACCATGTGCCTCGCAGATGCGGGACATATCAGCCATAGGCTGGATACGTAGGAAAATTTTACAGCATGCTGAACATTAATTTTCAGAGGAGCTCAACAAACAACACCATACAGCCGTGGACAGAATTGTTGGTACCCCTCTGTTAATGAAAGAAAACCCATAATGGTCACAGAAATAACTTGAATCTGACAAAAGTGGTAATAAATAAAAATTCTATGAAAATTAGCCAATGAAAATCAGACAGTACTTTTGAATTGTGGTTCAACAGAATTATTTTAAAAAACAAACTCATGAAACAGGCCTGGACAAAAATGATGGTAGCCTTAACTTAATATTTTGTTGCACAACCTTTTGAGGCAATCACTGCAATCAAACCATTTCTGTAACTGTCAATGAGACTTCTACACCTCTCAGCAGGTATTTTGGCCCACTCCTCATGAGCAAACTGCTCCAGCTGTCTCAGGTTTGAAGGGTGCCTTCTCCAGATGGCATGTTTCAGCTCCTCCCACAGATGTCCAATAGGACTTAGATCAGGGCTCATAGAAGGTGTCACAACTCGCTCCCGCCTGTCATCCGCTCCAGTCGTGCGCACACCTGGGCTTCATCAGGCTGCGACTATTTAACCTGCTCTGCCCGCAGCCTCGGTCTGGAGCCGTCAGCTTTCCTCCACGCTCAAGCTCTGCGTTCGCCTACTCCTCTCGGCCAACGCCACTACTCTTCGCCCTCACGTAAGGTATTCTTACCTGTTGTCTTCAGTTATTCCCCTGTGCACAGGTGGACCCTCCTGGCGGCGGAATTTCCCTTCATCGCCTTTCCTCTCATCTCCCCTGCATCGAGCGCAGCTGGGCGCTGTCTCCCAGGCGGGAGCTCATCTTGTCAACGCCAGCCACCAGTACATCTACAAGTAAGCCACAATATAACTTTCACCGCCTTGCTGTGACAATTGCTCATCCCCTGCTCTCTGCTCTGTCCTCAGGGTTGCCTGGCTGTACGGTGTCTGTTCTGCCCTTGGTGCTCTCCTGTCCCCAAGACTACATTCACATTTCCCACTCACTCATCCATACACCTGCTGTTAATAAACTCTTAAATCTTACCCGAGCCTGTGTGCGTGTTTCCTGGGCCAGAAATCATGTCAGAAGGCCACTTTAGAATAGTCCATTGTTTCACTCTTAGTCATTCTTGGGTGTTTTTAGCTGTGTGTTTTGGGTCATTATCCTGTTGCAAGACCCATGACCTGCGACTGAGACCAAGTTGTCTGACACTGGCGCAGCGCATTTCTCTCTAGAATACCTTGAGAGTCTTGAGATTTCACTGTACCCTGCACAGATTCAAGACACCCTGTGCCAGATGCAGCAAAGCAGCCTCACAACATAACAGAACCTCCTCCATGTTTCACAGTAGAGACAGTGTTCTTTTCTTGGTATGCTTCATTTTTGCATCTGTGAACACAGAGCTGATGTGCCTTGCCAAAAAGTTCCAGTTTTGTCTCGTCTGTCCATAGGACATTCTCCCAGAAGCTTTGTGGCTTGTCAACATGCAGTTTGGCAAATTCCAGTCTGGCTTTTTTATGATTTGTTTTCAACAGTGATGTCCTCCTTGGTCGTCTCCCATGAAGTCCACTTTGGCTCAAACAACAACGGATGGTGCGATCTGACACTGATGTACCTTGACCTTGGAGTTCACCATGAATGTGTTTAGAGGTTGTTCTGGGCCCTTTTGTTACCATTCGTATTATCCGTCTCCTCCTGCGACCATGTCCAGGGGGGTTGGCTACAGTCCTGTGGATCTTAAATTTCTGAAAAATATGTGCAACTGTAGTCACAGGAACATCAAGCCGCTTGGAGATGGTCTTATAGCCTTTACCTTTAACATGCTTGTCTATAATTTTCTTTCTAATCTCCTGAGACAACTCTCTCCTTTTCTTCCTCTGGTCCATGTTTAGTATGGTAAACACCATGTCACCAAACAGCACAGTGACTACTTGTCACCCTTTAAATAGGTCGACTGACTGATTACAAGTTTGTAGACACCTGTGATGTTAATTAGAGGACACATCTTGGTTGAACATGTCCCTCTGGTCACATTATTTTCAATCTTTTCTAGGGGTACCATCATTTTTGTCCGGGCCCATTTCATAAGTTTGTTTTTTAAAGTAATTCTGTTGAACCACAATTCAAAAGCATTGTCTGATTTTCATTGGTTAATTTTCATAGAATTTTTATTTAGAATCAGAATCAGAATGAGATTTATTGCCATTGTAGTACACAAACTAGGAATTTGTCTCGGTGCAATGCTGCAACATTAAACATGGACTTTTTTTTTTTTTTTTGTTACTTATTTGTACCCGTAGGTAGATTCGGTTTGCAGTCTGGTGACAAGCCACCGGCTGCCGGTCGCTGCGTGCGCGAGCGCCCTAAACCTACATGTTTTTAGTATGCGGGAGGAAACCGGAGAAAACCCACGCAACACGGGGAGAACATGCAAACTCCACACAGCTCACTGTTGGTCGGGGGCTGGGATCGAACCCACGATCTCATGATCCCCGCGATCCCCTGGCCGAGGGTAAACTGTGCTGCCACAGTGCTAAACCACTGCACCACCGTGCAGCCCTGAACTAAAGATAAAAATAAAAAACTATGCATGCAATAAAAGGTAGAATATGAATAAGTAATACTAATCTATGCAATTTTTAAACATATTAACAAGCAGCAGATATTGTGGAGTTCCACATAGTGCAGTCGGTAGTGCAAAAAGAAAACAGTGATAATTGTCATGAGTCCGGTTGAGCTGCTGTACGTAGTGCACGAGAGTCTAATAAGTCACTTAGTGTTCAGCAGTCTGATGGCAGAGGGGAAGAAGCTGTTCATGTAGCGGGAGGTTTTAGTCTGGATGGACCGAAGTCTTCTGCCTGAGGGGAGGGGGGCAAACAGTGCGTGTCCAGGGTGTGAAGGGTCGGCTATGATCCGACCTGCATGCCTCCGGGTCCTGAAAATGTACAGGTCCTGGCGGGATGGGAGCTTGCAGCCGATCACCTTCTCAGCAGCGCGCACAACGCGCTGCAGTCTTAGTCTGTCCCTGGCGGTGGCTCCTGCGTACCACACGGTGATGGAGGTGGTGAGGATGGACTCGATGATGGCCGTGTAGAACTGCACCAACATCTTGGTGGGTAGCTTGAGCTTCCTCAGCTGCCGCAGGAAGAACATCCTCTGCTGGGCCTTTTTGATGAGGGAGCTGATGGTCGGCTCCCACTTGAGGTCCCGGGTGACGGTGGTGCCCAGGAAGCAGAAGGAATCCGCAGTGGTGATGGGAGAGTCTGTGAGGGTAAGGGGGGGCAGAGGGGCTGTGACTTTTCTGAAGTCCACGATCATCTCCACTGTCTTCAAAGCGTTCAGCTGCAGGTTGTTGTGGCTGCACCAGGACGCCAGCTGGGCCACCTCTCTCCTGTAGACGGACTCGTCACCGTTGGAGATGAGCCCGATGAGGGTGGTGTCGTCAGCAAACTTGATCAGCTTGACAGACTGGTGGCTGGAGGTGCAGGAGTTGGTGTACAGGGAGAAGAGCAGGGGGGGAAAGTACACAACCCTGGGGTGATCCGGTGCTGATGCTAACAGAGTCTGAGACAGTCTTTCCCAGCCCCACATGCTGCCTCCGGTCCGTCAGGAAGTTGGTGATCCACCTGCAGAGGGAGTCAGGCACGTTGAGCAGGGACAGCTTGTCCTGGAGCAGAGCGGGGCGGATGGTATTGAATGCAGAGCTGAAGTCCACAAACAGGATCCTGACGTAGGTTCCCGGGGAGTCCAGGTGCTGCAGGATGGAGTGGAGGGCCAGGTTGACTGCGTCGTCCACAGACCTGTTGGCTCTGTAGGCAAACTGCAGCGGGTCCAGGAGGGGAGTGGTGATGGACTTGAGGTGGGGCAGGACCAGGCGCTCAAAGGACTTCATGACTACAGAGGTGAGCGCTACAGGTCTGTAGTCATTAAGTCCAGTGATCCGTGGCTTCTTGGGGACAGGGACGATGGTAGAGGTTTTGAGGCAGGCCGGCACGTGGCATGACTTCAGGGAGGTGTTAAAAATGTCTGTGAAGACAGGAGTCAGCTCCTCCGCACAGTGTCTCAGGGTGGAGGGAGACACGCCATCCAGACCGGGGGCCTTGCGCGGGTTCAATCTGGAGAACTGTCTGTGCACGTCCTGCTCACTGATGGCAAGGGCAGGGGGGGAGGAGGGGGGGCCGCCTTTGATGAAGTGGGGACCATGGAGGCAGTGGCGCTGGGGGGAGGGGGGGAGTTGGACACAGCTGACAAGGTGTCAAAACGGGCATAGTGTTGGGACAGTCTTTGACAAAGGGCTTTGTCATCCTGTCCCTTAGAAGCCTGAGGCCGATAGTTGGTGATTTGCCTCAGTCCTCTCCACACAGAAGCAAAGTCATTAGCAGTGAACTGTTGCTGGAGTCTCTCAGAATACACAGATTTAGCTCTCCTCAGCTCTCTGCTAAACCGGTATTTGACCTCCCTGTAGCAGTCCCTGTCTCCACTTTTCAACGCTGCTTCCTTCTCCTTCCTGATCTGTCTGAGCTTAGCTGTGAACCAGGGCTTGTCGTTGGAGCAACTCACCCTGGTGCGTGATGGAAGAATCCTCTCCTCACAAAAGTGGATATATGAGGTCACAGTGTCCTTGTACTCATCCAGATCATGCGTGGCTCCTTTAAACATGTCCCAGTCAGTTATTTCCAAGCACGTGCTCAGCTCCTCCACAGCTTCACTGGTCCATTTCCTCGTAGTGCTCACAACAGGTTTTGTGAGCTTCAGTCTCTGTCTGTATGTGGGAATCAGGTGGACCATCACGTGATCAGATAGTCCGAGCGCGAGAGACGCGGGCAGTGAAGATGGCTGCTTAGGTGAGGAGCACCGCAGTGCAGACAGCCTTTTTTTCTTCTACAAGGGCGTTTTTCTCCTGTTTCCTCAGCTTCGCATCGCTTTTCTTGAGGATGCTAATACAGCTCTGGATGCTAATCCCCCCGCAACCCAGACGCAGGTAGAAGATTTACTTTTGAAGCTGGACGATTTGGAAAATAGATCACGGCGAAACAATCTACGCTTTGTCGGCTTTCCAGAGAATTGTGAAAAATCAGATGTTCTTACCTTCATGCGCAAAGCTATCCCACATCTGCTGAAAATGGAGTTCCCTGGAGGGCTGGAAATTGACCGTGCGCATCGGAGCTTCGCCGGACGCAGATCTGACGGTCAGCCACCCAGGGCTATCCTGATTCGACTTCTGCGCTTCCAGGATAAGGAGCGTATTGTGGAGGCAGCGCGCAGGATAGGAAAGCTGGATTGGAATGGTCATCACATCATGATTTTCCCGGATTATTCCAGACGAGTATCCGAGATGAGAGCGGCGTTCAAGCAGTGTAAACACCTGCTGCACCAGAAGAAGATTGCATTCTCTCTCAGGTACCCTGCAGTTCTCGTTGTGAAGTTGGCAAGTGGTAAACAGGAGTTCACTGACCCTAAAAAAGCATTGAACCTGATTCTTTCACTACCGTGAGACATTGATGAACAATGGTATAAATATATGCTATATGTTTATTTGTTATATATTTTTGACGGAGGATTTGATGAAGTATTAATTTAAGGTTCCATTTTTTTTTTACTGCCCACGCTGTATTATCTGTAGGCATGAGGCTGCTGCGATGTTGCGGCTCTCCCTAAGTTTGTTGCACTGTTCACAGTCACGGTCCTAGAGTTTTTTATTTTCTTTTCTTTGGTTGGTGCGGTTTTTGTGCACCGATGGGTGACATTGGTTTCAGGTCACCGATTATGTTACTTTATGATTAAGTGGTTTTCGTTTTTTTTTCTTTTTTTTTCTGTATTTTTAATTTTTATTATGTTTGACTTTTGCCCAGTGAGGGGGTTTTTGCTGGAGAATTGCTGGATATTTTGGATGGTAATATGTACCGTTTATGATGTTGGCTAATTGTCAGCGCTTTCTTAACCTTATTACTTGGAATGTTAAGGGCCTTAACCACCCAATTAAGAGGAAAAAAATTTTGGCGTTTATTAAATCAAAAAAAGTGGATGTAGCGTTGTTTCAAGAGACCCACCTCACTAAAACAGAATCTAAAAAACTCTGTCGGGACTGGGTGGGCCATGGGTTTTCGTCTTGCGGTAATAGCCAGAGCAGAGGGGTAGCAATCCTTTTTCATAAACATTTGCAGTTCAAGTGTCTAAAAGAGGTTAGTGATGATGATGGACGACTCCTTATAATTCTTATAGAAATTCAGGGCCATAGGATGATACTCGCTAATGTTTATGTACCAAATATAGTTGATTGTGCATTTTTTGCACAATTGGAACACGAATTAAGCGAAATGGGTAATTATCCCATTTTAGTAGGTGGGGATTTTAATCAGGTCATGGACAATATTTTAGATCGGAGCACCCCCTCACAGCGTTCATCTAAATCTGGCTCTATATTGAAAGACATGTGCAATGCAATTGGTTTGGTAGATGTTTGGCGGCTTTTTAATCCGTCCACAAGGGATTACACTTTTTATTCCACTGTTCATAATGTGTTTTCCAGGATTGATTATTTTTTAATGTCAAAATTTTCTGTCTCTTCTGTAAATTCGAGCTTCATTGGTAGCATAATACTGTCAGATCATGCCCCTGTTTTTTTACATATGATCCCGCCTTGTCAGTTGAAAAAAAATTCTAGATGGAGGCTTAATTCAAGCTTTCTTTTTAATCTAGATTTTGTGTCCTCTTTGAAAGCAGAGATCTCCTTATATCTTGAGACAAACTGGGATTCTGCTCCCTCTGCCAGTGTTGCTTGGGAGGCCTTTAAGGCATTTATTAGGGGACATATTATTCAATATGCATCTTTTAAAAAGAAAACTAACATTGCTAAACAGATTGATTTGGAGAGGAGAATAGCTATATTAGAGACTTCATTCAAACAAGACACAAATTTAGTAAATTTGTCACCCCTTCTGAAGCTTAAGTATGAGCTGAATTCAATTCTAACACAAAAAGTTGAATTTTCCCTATTTCGTCTTAGGCATAAACAATTTGAGGAGGGGGATAAAGCTGGCAAAATGCTGGCTAGATATATTAAAATGAAAGAAGCTCAGTGTACTATATCTGCTATTAGGACACAGGATGGTACTTTGGTGTCAGACTTAAATGAAATTAATGGTGCTTTCAGAGAATTTTACACCTCGCTTTATTCTTCTGAAATGGAGGCTGGATCTCAAGAGATCTATGCATTTTTATCATCCCTATCTCTGCCCTCCCTAACGAAGGAACAAATAGATTTACTTGACGCCCCAATTACTAAAGAGGAAATTGTGAAAGTTATTAAGAGCCTCCCGACTGGAAAGGCACCGGGCCCTGACGGATTCACTGCAGAATTTTACAAGGCCTGTGTTGATGAGCTTTCTCCTTTACTTTTAGAAATGTTTGCGGAATCTTTTGAACAAGGCCGTCTGCCCCCTTCTTTAACAGAGGCTTTCATTTCGCTTATTTTAAAAAGCAATAAAGATCCGTTAGAATGTAAAAATTATAGACCAATTAGTCTTATAAATTGTGACTGTAAAATTCTCTCCAAAATTTTGGCATTAAGATTAGATAAAGTAATGATATCTCTTATAAATCCTGATCAGGTGGGTTTTATTCGTTCCAGGGGTGCGGCAGACAATATTAGGCGATTTATTGATATCATATGGTTAGTTCAAAATGATCCTTCACTTGCACACCTCTCTCCAGTGGCAGCCCTCTCCCTGGATGCTGAAAAAGCATTTGACAGGGTTGAGTGGCAGTATCTCTTTGCAACTCTAGAGACCTTTGGTTTTGGTTCAAAGTTTCTTTCTTGGATTAAATTACTATATAATGAACCTAGAGCTTCAGTGATATCAAATCGAGTTACATCACAGTCTTTTAGACTTTATAGGGGTACGCGCCAGGGCTCCCCTTTAAGTCCCCTGCTTTTTGCTTTGGCATTAGAACCATTAGCTGTTGCTATCCGCAAAGACGGCAATTTTCCAGGTATTCAGGTCCATGGCAGTACCCATAAGATAATGCTGTATGCTGATGATGCATTGGTACTGATTACACAACCTCAAAAATCAATTCCAGCTCTCCTTAAAATTATTAACCAATTTTCACGTTTGTCTGGTTATAGAGTTAACTGGATAAAATCAGAAATTCTCCCTCTAACATCTTATTGCCCTAAAACACTGTTTACATTTGGTCAAAATATAGGCTTCTCTTGGCCAAAATTAGGAATTAAATATCTTGGCATCCTGTTTCCTCACACTTTATCAGATCTGATTCAGATTAATTTTGAGCCCTTGCTTGAAAAATTTAAAATAGACATAGAAAGGTGGTCACCTCTTTTTTTGTCTCTCTGGGGCAAGGTCAATGTTATTAAGATGATTTGTGCACCCCGATTTAATTACCTTCTGCAATCTCTTCCTCTTAGGATCCCAGTTAGGTATGTTCGACAATTTGATAGGTTGTGCAATAAGTTTTTATGGAATGGTAAGCGCCCTAGATTAAAGTTGAAGAGATTGCAGAAGTCTATAGATTCAGGAGGTTTGGGGGTCCCAAACTTGGTTTTATATCATTACTCTTTTAGTCTTAGACATTTGATTCATTGGGCTCTCCCCCCTGAGAGAGCTCCCCCTTGGTTTTATTTGGAGAGTTACTTGAGCAGCCCTCTTCCCCTAGTACATCTAATCACAATTAAACTTTCTTCTGAATTTCAGTCGCATCCTATTATATCCTTTTTACAATACGTTTGGAAGAGAGTTGCTTCTATACTAGAGTTTAGCTCTCATCTTCATTCTATGGCTTCTATTTGGCTTAACCCAAGTCTCCATATTGGAAAATCCCCATTTATGTGGAAAATCTGGGTGAAAAAGGACATCTTGATGTTAAAAGATCTATATGAAGGGGGAGCTCTCAAATCATTTGATGTTCTACGGGCACAGTATGGACTACCACAGAATCAGTTTTGGAAATATTTACAACTTCGACATCTGCTGTGTCAAGTCTTTGGATCTACAACTACCCCTCCTCCTGATGTAGATTGGCTCATCCAGGCTTTGAGTTCCTGTGGCAAAAGATCTAAGGCCTCAAATTTCTATTTAATGCTCCTTAAGAGCTCAAATAAAGACTCTACATTCCTTAAACACGTATGGGAAAAAGATCTGAATTCACAATTTACTGATGTTGAATGGGCAAATATTTTAAAGAATGGGAAGAAAGTGTCTAGGGAATTGAAAACCAGACTTGTTCAATTTAAAATTTTGAATTGATTTTACTGGACACCTCGTAAAATGTTGAGAGCGAATCTCATTCACTCTTCAAGCTGCTGGAGATGTCTACAGGGGGAGGGGACATTAATCCATATGATTTGGAGTTGTTCGGTTATACAAGACTTTTGGTTGCAGATCCATAGACATATTATGACAATTGTTAAGCAAGAAGTGCCATTTACTCAGAGACTTTTTGTCCTTGGGGATCCATCAATGATTCAGGACCCAATCTCTGATGCCGAGTGGATTCAGACTGCTTTGATGCTGGGCCGAAAGTTGATCACTTTTTACTGGAAATCTTCCTCTGCCCCACCCATAGCTCAATGGCTCAGGGAGTTGGGCAAGCTTGCTGCACTAGAACGCCTTTCATATAAACTTTTGGACAAGATGGACAGCTTCTATAATAAGTGGGGACCCTTTCTTACCTTTATAGGTGTAGTAGATTAAGCTAATCATCTTAAGAGTATTAGGGTGGAAATGGAATGTTTTATCCTCTCACTGGGTATACTTCCTTTTTTTTTTTGTTTGTTTGTTCCTGTTTTATTTTCTAAATTGAAAACCCAATAAAAAATTCAAATTACAAAGATAGTCCGAGCGCAGCGCGGGGAACAGCGCGATATGCGTCCTTAACTGTAGTGTAACAGTGATCCAGCGTGCTCTCTCCTCTGGTGGGGCATTTAATAAACTGTTTGTACCGGGGGAGTTCGTGGCTCAGGTTGCTCTGGTTAAAGTCGCCAACCACAATAACCAGAGAGTCCGGGAAAGTCCGCTCCGCTTGCTGAATGTGATCCACGAGCGCGCGCTGAGCCTCGCGCATGTCCGCGTCGGGCGGGACGTAAACAGCGGCCAGGATGAATGAAGCATTTATTACCACTTTTGTCAGATTCAAGTTATTTCTGTGACCATTGTGGGTTTTTCTTTCATTAACAGAGGGGTACCAACAATTTTGTCCACGGCTGTATACCAGCATGCTTCAACATGCTCTTAACTTAGACAAAACTTAGTCATAACTGATTCAACGTACCCCAGCGTATTCTCCAAATCTTTCATATGTTTTGCAAACATTGCCTAAATCGTCTAGGTGTGACAGGGCCTTAACCAAGGCAGCAGCAAGACACCAAAGCACAGCCATCAGCTGGTCAAGCAGTAGTACTTTTAAATCTTTTGGGAAACAAGAGTGGATCTGTAGCTCAACAAGCAAATGCACAAGGAAATGGAGCTCTACAATGAAAAGGTAAAGATTTTTAAAACTATAATTTTTTTTATAGTTAAAGTTATCTTTAACATGCTTTGTGTGAATGGTCCTATAGGCTATTTTTATGGTGCTTGGTATGAATGGCACTTAAATTGGTAGATCACCACTGTAAAATACATAGTCTACCACTGGGTTTTCTGGTTGTTCACCCGGAAGATTTGAGGTGGCTGAACCCATCCATTGGCGAATTGAAAAT
Organism: Pholidichthys leucotaenia; assembly: GCA_020510985.1. NCBI lineage: Eukaryota > Metazoa > Chordata > Actinopteri > Cichliformes > Pholidichthyidae > Pholidichthys > Pholidichthys leucotaenia. The sequence continues at coordinate 265,343,178 of CM035846.1, read as the reverse complement.
GAGCCTCTAATGATTTTTAGTTTTTAAATTGCTCATGGGTGTATGCGCTCACCCCACAAACCAGGCAGACTACAGGTTAACAAAGAAGCGTGACCACGAAAATGGCGATGATGGCCCAGAATGCAGTGCCGCAAGACATCAGCACCCAGTCTCTATTTCAAATTAGTGTTAGCTTTCATTAAAAGCCAGGTCTGGAGCACCACATTACTGCTGTGCATCCAACAGCTTTTATTAAATGAGTCTCTTTACTCAAACATGTCGAGGTTTCACAGATTTTTCCCAGTTGCATTTGCTTGAGGACTTGATGCAAGTTGCTTCACCAGTCTGTTGTTGGTTTTCTGTGAACTGAGGCCTACTATTTAGAGAGAATAACTGTGATCACTACAGAGGCATTAGTCTCTGTCACAGTGTGTTTTCCCCGCAACAGTCTTGCACGAATAGTAGAAAATTTCTGGTCAAAAAGAAAGTTATTACAAACCCAAATAAATGCATTTTACACAGCAGTTTTATGATAGGATACTTTTTACTCTTGTGTACATTTATGAAGAAAAACCTGTGCTTTTACTTAAGTACATTTGGTCATACTCTTTAAGTTACTTTTGATGTAATTGATTTAAACTGAATGCAAGTCATGTTTTTCTCTCTTCAGGTTTTGTTCTCAACAAATACACTCTAAAAGTATTAGAACAGTGACACAGGTTTTGTTATTTTAGCTGTTTACCAAAACATGTTCAAGATTCAGTTATACAAACATCCAAATTTGAGTGACGCTTTAGGAACTGCAAACATTTTTATACACAGTCTCCAAGTTAATCCATTTCCAAGTTAATCCATCATCAATCAAGTAGGTAAAAGGTCTGGAATTGATTCTAGGTGTAGCATTTGCCTTTGAAAGCTGTCGCTGTGAACTCACAACATGTGGTCAAAGGAGCTCTCAAGGGAAGTGAAACAGACTATCCTTAGGCTAAAATAAAGAAAAAAATCCATAAGAGAGGTGGTGTAAATATTAGGAGTGGCCAAATCAACAGTTTGGTACATTCTAAGAAATAAAGAGTGCACTGGTGCACTCAGGAACTCAAAAAGGCCTGGATGTCCATGGAAGGCAACATCGGTGAATGGTCACAGGATCTTTTCCATGGTGAAGAAAAACCCCATAACAACATCCACCCAAGTGAAGAACATGCTCCATGAAGTAGGTGTATCAGTATCTAAGTCTACCATAAAATAATAATTCATGAAAGCAAATCATTAATCAGCCTAAAATAAAGAAAGGCCAGATTGGACTTTGCCAAAAAAAAAAAAAAAAACTTCTTGTGGGGGCACGGTGGGGGTTTCTCCACCCAGAGAGGGCAGGGGGAAGGGGGAACAATGGACCAAAGGAGGAGGTGTCACCGGGGGGAATCAGACTGGACTGGGGGGCGCACTACTATGCGCCCCCCAGGGAGAGTGAGAGCTGCCAGAGCCACTGAGGGTAGAAGGGTGTAAGAGCGGCCCCACTGTAATGTCATGTTAATGTGTCACACATTCCTTTGTTCAAACAATAATGTGTATGGTCGGAAGTTTTGGGTCTCAATGCATGGAAATAAAGAGATAAAAGGGGAATGCACAGAGACCCGGGAGTGCTGTTTGCTGTACTTCATGTTGGAGAAAGAATAAAGTTTCTGTGTCGTCCAGCTCGTTGCCTCACCTGCCTCCTTACCCCACATTGGTGACCCTAAGACGTGCCACGGAAAGCGAGCCGAGCGTCACCCCGGAGACTACTTGGAGGGAGAGCACCTGCGCCGCGTGTGCCGGCTCAGTCAAGCTCCCAGACTTCTGGCTTCACAACCAGACTACGTGGTTTCTGCAAATAGAAGCCCAGTTCTCACTCTGCGGGATAACAACGGACGACACAAGATATTACTGCGTGGTTGCTGTGCTGGATGTGCGCGCAATGCATCAGGTGATGAGCCTGCTACAGGAGCCGCTGGCCCAAGGAAAATATGAAGCGCTCAAGATGATGCTTCTCCAGCATTACACCCTTTCTGACAGTGAGAGGGCAGAGAAACTCCGAACACATTCGGAGTTAGGGGACAGATCAGCAGTGGAGCTCATGGAGAGCATACTGGTGCTGAGGGGGAAGGATGATGAATTGTTCCCGTTCGCCCACTTGTTCCTCAGGAACCTACCGGCTAAAGCGAGGGTGATCTTGGCCAACTCGCCACAGCTGGTTGCTA